>VDFB02301258.1:0-29371 GCA_007258455.2 Sequoia sempervirens
TATATCCATATGCATTTATCATTTGTATTCTTGTTGCTATATCCCCTGGTGTTTTGACACTATTAAAAGTGCATTTCTATTCTTGTTCTTATATCCTATGTTGTTTGATTAGTTTTAGAAGTGGAATGGCTATAGATCGATATTTCTAAGTTATCTACTAATTTCCACTGGGATATTGCAATACATTAATCTTTTATTTTTTATTGTGAAATAGAGCTGTCAATTAGTCAACTCAAATTGTAACATTTTGTCATTGGAAAAAGTTCCCAGAACTATGTCTATGGAATCAGGTTTTCCCCCCATTATTGATTTGTTGACATTTTCCACTATTTCTATTGTGGAGTTTGGCTCTGAGGGCGTGAACCACTAACCTTCAGATCCTGATTCCATAAGTATAAATTTCCTTTTTGTTATACATGTTGCAAATTTGGTGTTATTATTTCAATTTTTCTTCGCTTTAATGTGTATACACACATGGGTGAACCCTGCAAAGCATATATATGTGAAAGGAGATACATGCATTGATATTTTCTAGCATATAAAAACATCCCTTTCATGTATATGTATATATACATATGTATGTATATATATATATGTTTATGTATATGTGTATGTATATGTATGTGTATATCTATATGTATGTATATGTATATGTGTGTGTATGTATATGCATGTGTATGTACATGTATATGTATATGTATAACATGTCTCGGATGGTAGCGACTTGACCCGATTTTTTTATGGCGACATGGAGCTTCATAATTACATGGGTTGGAGATGGTGGAGTTGGTGGTGTTGATATGTAGAAGCTTAATGGTGAGTGTTTTCTCACACGCAGGTTAATGCATCCTGTTGTTGTTGTATGTGTATAGGTATATGTATATGTATGCGTATGTGTATGTGTATGTGTATGTGTATGTGTATGTGTATGTTTTGTTAGAGTAATAAGTTATTTCACTTAATTAATTTAATCATATTAATTAATTAAGTCACTTATCATTTTAGTTACTTAAGCTAAACTTAGGAACATTAATAATTAATTATTAAGTGTGCACACTAGGGTTTCATTTTTAGGTTTCACTTTAGGGTTTCTTGATCTCCTTTTATAAGGATTGATCTCATTGTAATTATTAAAACGGGAAAATATATGTAGCTTTCATATTTTTTTGAAAGTTTTCTCTCTTCTGTAGCTTTTACTTGTTGAAGAATTATATTGCATATATTTTTTTGCAGATCTCTTGCATGGAAGGTGTATTTGTTTGTGTTTGATCTCGTGGCTCATGGTTTTGTGCTTGTTTCACAATTCTAACATGGTATCAGTGCATGGATTTAGCGAACCACTTCTCAATTTATGAGGTTTTCTTCTTCAATAAGGGTTGCAGGTTTCAGATCTAAATCCCCTTTGCTTTGTTTGCAAATTTTGGAGGACGTTTTTTGAAGCATTTTGGCATGCATCAAACCTCTCCATTGAATCCAGAGTTGTTGGAATAGTCAAGATCGACCTTTGTTTTGTCAAATTTGAATTTCATTTGTCAGATCTGTGAGGGTTTGAAGAAAGGGATTTTTTTGCCAAATCAAAGGGTGCTCGATTTTTTAGAGCATTTTGAGCCCAAACAAACCTCACTGTTACTTCTAGAGTGACCAAAAACCTATAGATCGACTATAAACTCACCTATATTTGAAGCAGTTGATCTCTAAGGAAATTTTTTTTTTCTCATACTGTCATGCACATGAATCATGGCAAAATTTCCTAAAAAAAAAATCCTTTTTTTCTACACCATAAAAAATTTCGCAGTTTTTTTAATGTAACTTTTTTTTTGAAAACAAGCTTTAAAAAATTTAAAGTAAAGCTTTCAAACTTTGTTTTGTTTACAAATCGACTGAATTTCAAATTTTCTATGCGCGGGTAATAATACCAGGCTGGGGAAATGATTTTTTAAATTTTTTTTTTTTTAAAAAAACATTTTTTTGTAATAAGCCCAATTATGCATGTACAACAATGACCGTTTTAGTCATCAAATTTAAGCCTGGATTTTTGCTGCGACAACCGTATGACCGTCAAATTTAATCTAGCACTAGTTTTTTCCCCCTTTGGAGTTGTTTTCTTCTAGAGGCCATAACTTGGGCATACGATATCATTTTTTGGAAAACAAGATATCGTCGGAAATTTTATTCCATCAAATTTCCAATGGTGTGGGTCTCATCACTTTATTTTTTTGTTGGTGCATTCTATAGCCTGTTGAAATCAAAGAAGCTATTTTCAGTCCTGAGCTCATAACTTTTGACCAGTTTCTCCGTTTCTCACGATCTCAGTGGCATTGGAACTATCTTTTAGAGCTCTTCAGTTCTATCCATGCAATTTTTTGAGATTGTTCTCTACATACATTTTATTCATTTTTTTTTGTTTTCATACTTTGGTGGATTACTTGGATGTTTTAGCTCCTGGAAACTTTTCGTTTGCGTGGGATGACTTGTTTATGGCTATTCTATATGTATTTCTAGTTTTTAGTCCTATTTGGACATTGTAGACATCTTTTTCATGCATGTTCTCTTTTTTAAATGCACTAAGATAAAGTGCCACATCATTGTACATGTATATTTGGGATTCTTGCGCATCACATTGTGCCTTGTTGTACTCGCACTATGATATATAGTGTCATGGGGATTGATGTTTACCATTCTTTGTCTTCATACCTTTCTCATGCATATGTGACTTTTTTTTTTCACATCCTTTCTATCAGCTTGTACTTTCATGTTTGCACCTGAGATGCTCTTGGTTCCTCTTCATGCACTACTTTCAGGCATTCATTTTCAGTGTATCTATCACACCTCTCCCTTTTCAACATTATGGAGAGGTTTCTACTATTGGTGTTAATTCTTCCTTGGTTTCATTGGAGTGAGCTATGTATACAGTATTTGTTCCTATGTACTAGGTGGATGCAGTGGTTGGTTACCCATGCATTTCGGTGAGATGAATCACTTACCATATGGACACTCTTTCATTCCTATTTTTTGAGGCAACCTTCCATTTACTTGGTTGATCAGAGTTCTTTAGACTTTTGGTAGGTACCTTTACCATCTGTATCTTCATTCCAGGTGTTTACCTTTGTTTTCCATCTAATTCAAGTAGTGTCATTTGGGGCACTCATGCAGATTGTTGTCTTCTTGATCATGATCATCCTATCTTCAGAGGAGGTTCTTCAACACCATAGAAGTCATCTTTTAATAGTTGTTTGTAGCTTCTTAATGCTTCTGTCATGTTCTACATGTTCTTCTTTTTTAGGATATTTTCTTGATTTGGAGGCTTTTCAGTCCTTCAATCGCCTTTGATTTCTTTTAGGAGTGGAGTTTTTCCCACGAGGCTTTCTCTATTTCTCTGCATTATAGAGATCTTTTGTTTGTACATGGGTACCTTACTTGACCTTATTTTCTGGGACCCATGTTTGCTTTCATGTATCTTTTTCTTAGTGTTTTAGCTACTTCCTAAGTTCATCTTAAGGGGGGTGTTAGAGTAATAAGTTATTTCACTTAATTAATTTAATCATATTGGTTAATTAATTAAGTCATTTATCACTTTAGTTATTTAAGCTAAAATTAGGCACATTAATAATTAATTATTAAGTGTGCACACTAGGGTTTCCTTTTTAGGTTTCACTTTAGGGTTTCCTAATCACCTTTTATAAGGATTGATCTCATTGTAATTATTAAAATGAGAGAATATCTGTAGCTTTCATATTTTCTTGAAATTTTTCTCTCTTCTGTAGCTTTTTCTTATTGAAGATATTGCATATATTTGTTTGCAGATCTCTTGCGTGGAAGGTGTATTTGTTTGTGTTTGATCCTGTGGCTCATCGTTTTGTGCTTGTGTCACAATTCTAACATGTGCATGTGTATGCATATGTATATGTATATGTCTATGTATATGTATATGTATATGTATGTGTATGTATATGCAGAAGATGAATGGTAAGTGTTTTCTCACACGAGGGTTAATGCATCCTGTCACTATTGTGCAAAGGCAACGGTTGAAGTAAATGCAATATTCAATGTTGTAGTGTGGGAAAGTATGCTTTGATTAAGTTGTATTGTTAAAAGAGTAGAATATGATAGATCAAATATGAAGACAACAGATTTCCACCTACTTTTTTATTGTATGTTGTGTGATGGAATTCCATGAAATTCTATGTGGGTGTTCCATAATGTTCTTGGTTAGGGGTTTTGCTGGAGTCCATGAGCCTCCACAATGAAAAAAAAATGTTGGTGAGGATACTAGCAGTGGGTTGTGTGGTTTTTGTTTTAATGGCATATATTTGTTTTTACATAGATACATGTCTACACAAATCCTTATATACACTTTGTTTCCACAAACATATCTTACAGTTGGTTGCATACATCCAATATTGTATTCTTCTAAACAGGGGATATAACAATAGTGAAATAGTGGAAATGTTAACACAAAAGCCTATAAAATCCTTTTGTATATATTTTTATATATTCCAATGTTCAAACTATGTTATTCATTTTGTTATCATCCATAGATATGCATTTATATACACATGGATACACATATATATTTTGTTACATATTTATGTGCAATTAATAATTTAAATATATCTATGATTATACATTTATATTCATAAATGCTCATATGGTTGAGTTTGTATGTATACTCTTAGGCTATGTGAGTACATTCAAGTTTTGGAACCCAATCAATTGTTGAATTTAAAATGGGTTAAATAAAACAACAAAACCATTTGTACTATAGCCAACATAGAAAGGAAATTTGTGTGAAGCACCATACAAAATACATGGAACAAAGGCTAACTGCACCATGCACAACTGTAGCTCTACCTGCTATCAATCTTCCCTTGCAGTGCCCATTGGAAATGGTAGATACCACCCCTTATACACAATCTTAAATCAATCCCCTTGCTAGACCAGCACAACAACAACGCTTGAAATAAATTTTCAATGATTCCTACCTTTCTACGGTAAAGCAGTTTCAGCACCAAATAGATGCACTTTCAAACCTTTTTGTTTGTCAGATATGTAGAGAAAGATACATAGGGATGCACACTTATATGTCCGAGTTGGAAACAACATGTGTAAGATGCAATTATGAAAAAGGCACCCACCACTTTAGCTATACAAATGGCATGGACCTAGTCCCACAATCATTGTTGCTAAAAAAGCTAACTTAGGCTAAAAAAAATGCTTATTGGTAGGGTGGCTCTAGTTTTGCAAGTTTCCCACACTAGAGGAGGTCAATTTAAATATAGTGGTCACATGATAAGATTTCCTCAAGATATCTCGAGAATAGAAATTTTTTTGTTGTGTCAATTGCAAGACCTTGAGGTTGTGATTGTATGATGAACCACTATTGAAGGTGGTAATTATGATTGCTATGTTAATAAACATCATGCCATGGATGCATTGAAATACAAAATTCAATATGAAAAATATTACAATGATGTTGAGATTGAATTTGAGGCTCTTAATATGTTACTTGATGTTGTTGTTGATGTCTCTAATTTCTTGCATACAATAGAGCAAGTTTTCGATGAAGACCTAGTGCCATCAACTAGCTCAACATATGTTGCTCAAGATGAAAATTGCTCTTCAAACTTTTCATCATTTATCTCTTCCTTGCCAAATTCCATATGAGAGCTCCAAGCAATCAAAGAGGTATTACAAATTGAAAAAAGAGAAAAATATTTTTTGTTGGCCTGAAATTAGCTCTTCTCCTGTTAGTGAATACAACACTAAAGATTTATTTACAATGGCCTTTCCAACATTTTTTCCCACTGGACACTTCCCCTCCAACCAAGGAATTTTTGAATTCACTTGCATGAATATGCCCTCCACTTAATGACATATTTTGACCATAGATTTGGAAAACATGTCAAGTTTAGGTATTTCCTCTACAACTTGATAATGAGACATCACAGCCAACAAACTATTTTGTATTTGTTAGAGGTGATTTGGAAGACAAAATCCACAAGTCATTGTCTACATTACATGAATATCTTCAAGTTTCTTTTGATGACCAGATTAGCTAAGCAACTGATGTGTTTTAGTCCATCATTCAATGGGACACTGGTACATTTTGACCCATTTTTTGACAATCATTCAGATGTCGGGCCAGAATTTTGACATTTCAAATGTCGTCAAAATTCTGACAAAATGATAGCGATGAATCATCGTCGAAAAATGGGTCAAAATGTACTAGTGGGATATGTTCTTTTTGTAATTCTTGTCAGGCCCAACTATCTGCAATGATTTAACAACTTGGCATACCTACCCTTTTTTTTACTTTAGGTTGTGTAGACACAAAATAGACTGATATGCAAAATTCTTTCTCTTATGTGGTTCATTTAGTGATGGACCTTCAACAAAGACACCAATAGATATTGTTGTTCAAAATCCACATATAATGTCTTTATATCTGCATGACAAATTCTCAATTTTCCATGAAGAGGTGATTGAAAAGCTATTGCATGCAAAATATTATTAGTAAAGATATGAATGGAAGCATCGTGGCTTTGCACATGTGCATGGTTTTTTATGGTAACTTCCAAAAGCCCCCAACATGGACACTCTTGATTGGTCACAACACCATGAAGTTACCATGGCAAGGTACTTTTTTGGTAGATATGTTTAAGCTTGGAATTCATGTTGCCTTGCATAGAGATTGCTCATAATGTATCATTGTTCTAAAGTGTGTGAACCAAGATCCTAGCACCTACAAAAAACAACAAACACACACATTAGAAGATTAAAATGCAAGTTACAATCTAAGTTCCCCATGAAATCAATTTATAAAGATTAAATTAGGAAAAGAGATGAAGAACACAATAAGAAAGAAATAAAAGAGGGATTGAATCCTAATTAAACAAGCAAACTTTTGATCCCATGGGGGAATTGGTGCCAATTTGATGTGAAAATTGGCCCTTTCCAAACTCCTATGATGTAAGATTGATATGTGATGATGGATGATCCACTTTGTTGAAGATTCAATGAAGCTCCATGATGAAAAACCTACATAACCTAGCTATAAACTTGAGAAAATGGATGAAAATGCTAAAGCTTGAATATGGATTTGAGTATAGTAAGTTTGCTCAAATTGTGGATGCTAAAATGATGAATGAAGCCTCTTATTTATAGATTGACAAGTTGGAGAAATGCCCAAAATGAAGCAATGTGGGACTAACTTTCAACCAATGGCAAGGTGCCACTTTTCAAGAGATGGATGGATGGAGGATGTGCACATTTTGATGAATGTGCCCATAAATACAATTAGGTGATATTTGAAATTAGTGAAACAACAAAGTGGAGGGAGAGTCAAATGGAGTAATGGCCACTTGGATCAATGCAAAAGGACATGTAAGATGAAATAAATGCCTTGTTGGAAGGACAAAGTCCACTTGGATCTAAATTCAAATTTGAAGGAATATTCATCTATTATGCCATGTTGAGAGAAAACAGAGATTTAATAAATGAATTAAATCTATTTTCATGTGCAAGTGGAAAAAGCAAGAGGATTTGATGGATTAAGACTAAGATTAGTCAAGATTTGATTAATTTAAAGGAGATTAGTAGATTTGACCATTTGACTTAGATTTTTGGATTTAAATAAATCAAAATGAGAGGAAAATGATAAAAGGATTAATTAAATAAATTTTTTTGGTTTATTTAATTAAAAGGGGTGATGTTAGATTAAATAAAATAATGTTTTAATTCATTTAATTTAATAAGATGACATTATGTGCAGGATCATCATGGAAAAAATAGGCCCTTAAGTGACAAAAAATTCAGAAAAATCAGAGTTAGGAAACTTCATAAAAAAATTTGAATAAGTTATCTATATTATTTCAAAATTATGTAAGAATAGAATATGTAGAAAATTGAATGTAGTTTCTAAACTACTAAGTTTTAAAATAAAATAAAAATTATTTGGTGAAATTTCAATGCAATAGTACTTAAATTCAGGGAAAAATAAGAAATAGGTGTTTGTGACACCCTAACCACAATAAAATGATAATATCTTTTTATAAAATTTTAGATATAAGTAGAGGACTCATGTCCTGATGTGATGTATATTGTTTTGTAATTTTTTCCAAGTAAATAATATAATTTTTTTATTACAACTTTTAAAAATATAAAAATTGTATGTCTAACCACCTTAACTTGGTCAAAACTTCATGAAATTCAATTTTTCCTTTTTTAATCCTATAGTATACGAAGCATAGAATGTGACGCATGTTTTGGATTCAAAAAATGTGATACTGTTTGAAAGCTATAGATTTTTTTCAATCAACCTATCAATCAGGACTTTAGTCATAATTTGAATAGAAAATGAATAATAATTGCTTATTAAATTCAAAGTAAAACATAATTTATATTGGTGGAAATATGAGAATCTCCTTTAAAAACCTTTTTTGTTTCATCAATTTTGGGTAAAAAAGTCGTCAGCCACATACCCATCATATTGCCACTTTTTGGCCCATCATGATCCTGCACATACCCATGACTTTAGAGATTTAATCAAATAAAATGAATTATTTAATTAAATAGAGATAATTAGATCAGATTGATTGATTTAATTAACAAGAAAAAATGAATTAATTGTATAAAATGATTTATTCATTTAAGAGAGGAAAATTGATGAATTTAATCAAATAAAGGTATTTGGTTAAATGGTTAGACTAAGGGATGATTTAGAATGAAACGATGTTAGTAGTCGAGATCAGATGTGCAATGTCAATCAGTATATTTTCCATGTCTACATTTTTCCCCTCTTTGAAGAAAAGTACTTGCTACATTGCTTCAAAGAATAAATTGTCTTGATCAAAAGCCAAAAAATTCTCTAATTTTTTTGAATGCCCCACTGCTGCCCCGACAAAAAGAATTATGCTAGTATACTGCCCCCTCGAGAGATTGAGATAAGAGGATCGATTTCAGGGTTGATCTCTCGATAAAGAGGTTCAAGATTAGCTCAACTCATATGTTTGATGTAGATAGATTTAATGATGTAGATAGTCATTAGCCATGGGTAACCTCATGTCTATTTTGATATATTACACACACTTGATCCTGATTTGTACCATGACAGTTACATTATTGATGATATAAATGAGATGATTATGATGTTTATATGTAATGGATGATATGATGATGCATGGATGATATGGATGCACATGATATGATATGATGATGGTTTTGTGATTATGCAAATGGATGATTAATATATGGTTTATGAGATGCTTAGAATAACCAATTTATATTATGCAATGATGAAATGCAATGTATGTGAGATGATTAATGTTTCTTATATGATATGATATGATATGTAGTATGCTAACAGTTTGTGGATGTAGGATAGATTCATTGATGATGATGAATTTTGATTAACTATCTTAGTACCATGTTAGTGTGAAAAGCAAGAGATAGAAGAAAATAAGGGATTCTAACAAGACATGAGATGATGGTAATGATGATGATGATTTCTTGCCAAGGAGTTAGGATTTTCAAAGGACCAATTATCTTATGTTTGATAACACATGTAAGTATGATGCATCAAGGTATAAAGGCCATGATGGCATTGTACCTAGTGTAATGGACTTTGACTCGACAACCAAATAGGAATATCCCTGTTCACACCTGGCATACAAAAACCTTATCCAGAATGCAGCTTAAATATCTCAAACATCGCAGACCAAAACATAGAAAGGTGATCCTTACTATGTGGTCAACAAGATATTCAAAATAGCCTCCCTACAAACCAAACAAACCACACATGACCAAAATTATATTACAAGAATATCCAACAAGCACCACGGATAAAAAGATAATGATCAATGCCCCATTCCTTTCTCTCTAAATAATTTTGATTAGACTTCATCAAGAGGTCATTGGAATAAGCACAATAAGATAAATCAAAAGAAAAGATCAAGCACGCAAACAAGTTAATGTTCTTCATACCACAAACCAAGGGGATGTGTTTTGGTTAGGATAACAATCCAAAGTGATATCCAAAATGATGCCCATTGTTAGAACAATATATCTTAGGACATGCATTGTATAGGATAATGATGGGTTGATAAGTTGTTTGATAGGATTTTGATATTTAAGGTTGATTGATATGTTTGAAAATGATTAGGATTTTGATTTTGCATTTAAAAAAAAATTGTATCGATTTTGATTTTGCGTTTGAAGTTTGATTTTGTTGATTGTTGTGCTTGTTTCCATTTGTTTTTCCAAAGGGTGAGGGTGACAATTGATTTATTACGGATGAGATTATTGTGGGTGAAAGCGAGATGAGACAGGGATTTTTTGAGGTTTTTGAATGTTTTTTATCTTTTTGAAATGTTTTGATGCTATTTTTTGGTATTTTTAGGATGTTTTACAAATGTTTTGATTTTTGGATTTTCCAATGTTTTTAGGGTTTTTTGAGATTTTATGAATGTTTTTGGATTTTGATGTCATAGGGGCTGATCAAAGATTAGCCTTGCCTACGTGTAAGCTTAGAGATGACGTAGTTCGAATGCCATGTTTTTGATGTTTTTTTCACTTTTTGACCTATTTTTGGATTTTGATATGATTTTGGATGTTTCTGGATTTTATTGGTTTTTTGAATGTTTTTGGGTTTTTGCATGATTTTGATGATTTGGATATGGATATGTGATGATATTAGTGATCTGTTTTGGTATTTTTTTGAAAACCAAGCTAAGGTTGATTGATCATATTGATGGATTGATGATGATAACATTGTTGAGGATACACAACAATGCAAGGATAGTGTTAAGCAACACAAGGATTAGGATGGATATCCCAAGATGATGAGGGATTGATTGGTGATAACATTGTTGTAGATACACAACAATGCAATGATAGTGTTAAGCAACACAAGGATTGGGAAGGATATCCTGAGATGATGATTTTATTGGATTTGCTTGATCAGGATTTTGAAGCTTGATTTGGAACAAAAGTTGGTTTTGGATGATTTGATGTGATGTTTGAAGTGAAAATTAGATGTGACTAATAGTGATTGTTTGGATTGATTTTCGATGAAAGATGAAACTTGATAAGGAACATCTTCTCATCAAAATATGCCATGGGCTCCTAATTTGGATTTTTTGCTCGCAAGTGGTTTGACCAATTTGATTTCACATTTTCCAATGTTCAGATCACCACATAAGTTGGAGGATATAGATCAAGATTTATTCTCAAAGCAAGATGTAAATATCTACCCCCAGTGTTTAGCAATGTATGGAATGCCATGGATGGATGCTTGGATAGGTGTATGGATGGAGGGATATTGATTATCTTGCGATAAGATAAGGTGTTCAAACAAAGGATGCTCATTTGGATAGTGCTTCATGGCTTAGATAATGTTGGGTAAAGCATGGACCAAAGTTTCCCCAAGATCAAGATAACTCAGATTATGGATGTAGATGGATGAAAAATGGATTAGGTCAATGGTTCATGGGTGAATGGATTTATTATGGATAAGATGGATGGGATGCTAGATTTATTATGGATGAGATGAGATGCTTTTACCTGAATTGGTGCACACTGATGCTCGATCTTTACACATGATGCTTTTTTTCTAGGTTTTCATCATGGTACATGTCCAAAGCACCACTAAAGTGGTTTTCACTATAGGACAATTTTTTTCTTTTTATTGTTTTGATCTTTTTCTCTTTTTTTTTGGATTTAAATTTTATTTATTTTTTGTATTTTTTATTTTTTGAAAGATTTTAAGCTCATTCTGAACCACCTGGTGGTGTTGATGTAGATGTTTCTATCATAATGTGCCATTGATATCCTACTTGAAGAAGTTGCTTTTCCAAGATACACGCACTTGAAAGCGACTTTTGAGATTCCTAATCTACTTTGTTGATATCGGAGCTAACTTTGTCTTTGTGTACACATCATGATAGGGTTCCTTCTGAATCCTTATGATGAAGCATTATTTCCAATACATGGTCAATGTGAGAATTGGATATCATGTGTGGAGGCGTGGGTGGATTGTGTTTAGGGATAAAAGATGGATTGGTTGATAGTTTGGAACCTTTGACTTTCCAAACTTGGGAAGATGAGCAATGATGGGTGGATATGGAAGTGTTCGTGGAATTAGGACCAACTACTTGATATACTTTGTACATTGCTTGAGAAGCTTTCTTTTTCCTTTGTGGACATATTTGATGGATAATTTTCCCTTTTTTATTTTTCCCCATAGTTTCTTTTATTGATGGAGTTTGATAGGGATAATCCTTCTTTGTACTTTTTAGTATCCATGTGTATTTGCTTTGTCCATTATGCTCCTTAGTTTTTTTTTCTTTGTTAACATTCTTCATGATTTTATTCAAATCTTTCTTTTGATGTTTTCCCCAATTCATGCATGGGATGATGGGTGGATGAAGATTCATGATGTGGTTGGTTGTAGTATTGGCATTAGTTTCATGACATAAGAATTATTTGTGCTCCCTATGTTGATGCTTGCACTAGATAAAGTTTCCCCCTATATGGTGTTAGTAGCACCTTCATTCCTTCATTCTGCTTGTTTTTAGATGTATTGTTCAGTAAGCATACTCTGATAAATGTGCACTGTAGATGACATTGTTTCAATTGGCTACTCTGCTGACTCTAAAATATCCTATTCTATCTAACCTATTTCTTTGAATAGATAATTTTGAATATCTTCATACATGATGCCCTTAGTTTGAATTTGGGATATATTTGATCCTAATGTTGACAACTTTGTTTGACTATAGGAATCAATAATCTGCTCTTTATGTGCAATAATGTCAGGAGTAAAGGAATCATGTTCTGAATGAAGATCATCTATGTGTCCATCCATAGAAAGCATCTCATGGGTAGACAAAGGAGTATGTGCTATATGCATATGATCATCATTTGTAACATCTTGTATGGATAGGAGAGCATCCATTAGATCATTGTAGTATCTTGGAGATACAAATTCTTGGTCTTGATTAATTTTGGGATTACTTTTGGCATGCTTTGGATCAAGTTCTTGACATGGGTCAGTTTCAAAGGATGGATTGTTTATAAAGGGTTCTTGGATATCTTCATTAGGCATATGAAGTGGCTCAATATCCTTTTGATCTTTGAGTGGATTTGGATCAAATGTTGAGTTGAGGATTCCTTTAGTATCTATAACCATGAGGTAAAAGGATGTCAACATTTCCTAGAAAGGATCATTGCTAGACTTTGGTGATAGATGTTGATCATGCTTTGGAATAAATTCTTGAGATATGTCCTCTAACTCATTAGGTGATATAGAGACATTTTCAACATGATCATTGGTCGATGGGTCATGGATTATGTCAATAGGATCAAATAAATCTAACACTCCTTGAAATAGATGAATAAAAATTGGCTCTTGATGTATGTTGAGTTGGTCATCATATGAGGTAGAAACATCTTCAATGTGCTCATTGATGGATGGATCTTGATCATTTTTTTTCAAAAATTGTGGTGGGGAGATTGTCAATGCTATTGACAGTGGTTGAATCTTGATTATTGTCCCCAATAGTAATTATCTTTTGATCAATAAGGTCTTGGATGAGATTTTTGACTCGAATACAATTTGATGTTGTGTGTCCCTTTGTTTTGTGAAAACCACAATGGTGCTCCTTCTTATACCCTGGTGGTTTAACTAGGGGTTATTGATAGTTCCCATAGACAGGGAGCTTGATGATATTTTCTTGTACCAATTGTTGCATGACCGATTTGATTGGTTTCTCAAGTGGTGTATATTTTCATTTATTACCTTGTGAGACTTGCACTTTAATTTGACCTTGGGGTGATTGATTTTGGAGATGTGGTGATTGATCTTTGGGATGTGGTGATTGATCTTCGAGATGGGGTGATTGGGTTTTTTGTTGATGTTGTTGATCTTGATATCCAACCTCTTGACATTGGAGATATTTTTCTTGATGTGGTTGAGGACACAACTCAATGCTTTGATGACATGGTTCAACCAATGGTAGAGTGTATTGATTTTAGAGTGAAAATGTCTCTTGGCTCAATAATTCAATCAGTTTGGAAAGTGAAGCAATTTGATCTTGATTTTGATCTTGACACCCTTAATGTAGTTGATTTAGCTTTTGTTCAAGTGGATTTGGAATGTACACTTTGTGGTGTTTGAATGGGATCATGTACAATTTGATTTTGGACAATGTTCTGACTTGGGGTGATGCTTAGATTTGGCATGATAGGTTGAAATTGAACATTTTTGTGGTTTAGGTAACTTTGATTTTTCATGGTGTTACCTTGACTTGGATCAATACATGGAGTCATTAACATATTGTTTGGACTTTGAACAATATTTCTATGATTTTCAAACATATCTACCCCAAATTTTACCGAGTGTGAATTTGAAATGTTCATGTTTGGAAAACTTGTACTTGGTATATTCACATTTGGTATGTATGGATTTGGTGGGATGATGTTGTTTTGTTGAAGACTCATGCATTGAGTGTTTGGTTGATAGATTTGTAAGTTTGGACTTGGATTTAAATATACCATTGGAAAAGGTGTTCCAAAATTTAGATTAGGCATACTCACATTTGTTGTACCATTGAATTTTGGAGGAGATAATGATCCCATGTACGGATTGTATAAATGTGAGTTTTGATAGTTTGGTTGACTTGGATCACTCATGATGTATGGAGCAAGTTTATATTCCATGTTCTTCTTGTGTTTTGACCTTGTTGACCTCTAGGGGATTTAGGACCAATGATGAGATGAAGGATGAAAGGGGTGAATGATATGGGTGTTGAAATTTTAGGAACTTTGGATCAATGCTATACTTTAGGACTTTTGGATTTTTTATTTTGGATTTGATTTGGATTTTTATTTTGACTTGATTTGGATTTTTGGATTTGGATTTGATAATTAACTCATAAACTCCAAGAGGTTAGATGTTTTCTTGGAATTAATTTTTCCGCAACGTGATAATTTAACTAAGTGTATGAAGAAGGATTCATCTACACACACCTAGTCAAACAATATGATTTTTTTTCTATTTCAAGAGGATTTTTCCAAAAGTCTAGTATGAATGATTTTTTCAATGGTTCAAAAGTTGTTTGTTAGATGGGCTTTGGTTGATGTTTGAGATGGAAGAAATGATTGGTTGTTTGATACTAAATGAACCTAAGAAGAACTTTGTTTACAAGGCCAAGGTTTTGAAGAACTTGCTTTCCTCTAAGAGTACTTCAAACCAAAAAATCAATGTTTTCTCGAAAGACCATAAGACGAAAGATAAACAAGCACATGTGTGGGGTTCAATTGATGTCATCTTGATTAATGAGTTGCTTTTACCACAAACGCCTTCTTTGATTATATTTTCGAACTAGATGTCTAATGTCCTAATTTCTTATCATCCCACAAAGTGTGTTATGTGGAAATCAAGGAAATTAAGGCAACAGTTCCCTATTGTTGACTTTAGTAAGCAAATTGGGATATGATCCAAGTGTTTAGAAACCTCTAAGGATAAAATCCCAAGGGAAAGCAATAACACATGAGTTTGGTCAATTGTATTTGCTTCCTAAAAGGTTTGATGTTTTGATGAAAATGTTAAATGTTTGTTTCCCAATGTTTACAAACAAGGAAAGTGTTTTGTAACCAAGAACAAGCATAATCCTATGGATATGAAAGACTATATGTGTTGAGTCCTCACTTGGACAAGTCCAGGTATGCTTATTTTTAGCTAATGGTTAGATGCTTGACCCCACTAGCTCCCCTCCACAACACTCACTTATACATGGCAACCAAACATCAACACCCATGAAACTCCCATGGCATACTTTCCATTTCTACTAAAAATCATAAAAGTGTGGGGTGGCTTTAGAATAACCATTCCTGCACCAACAAATAGATAGGGATTTTCACCTTTCTACAACAAGGGTTTTAATTTAGACTTTTCCTTTGTAGGAGTTGATGCATCGAGACAAGAGAGAATTATTGCCCTTCTCATTGGAACCAACCACACAATACTAGCCTTTGTTCTAGTACCCACTTTTATATCCCAACTAAAAATTCACTTGGCTTTAGTGTGTTACCGGTTGAGTCATTCCCTTGGGTGAGTACTTTTTCCCACAAGGCAGGCCCTCTAAGATAAAAAAAAAAGTAAGCAAACCTATCCATAACTCAATTGATCTTTGTTGAGAAACAAAGAGAGAATACACGCGATAGGTTCCACTCACACTCGCAAGATGTGTTCAATTTTAATTCCAAAATGAAGTGTGGAGGAAATATTTTATGCAACTTAATGTCACCAAAAATACTTTTGACTCTCAAGATTGTCGTGAAGTGTGAGAGAAGTGCATACGCCGTTTTAGATGAGATTACTTTGCAAAAATGATTACAAAGCACAAAGGACACATGTTCATTTTAAATCCACAAAGCAAAAGTGAATTCTCTTTAGTGCACCAAAAGAAGTGTGAGATTTGATTGTTCAATTGTTAACCTTAAACCAAATCTAGTAAATTTTCCTAAGGTTCTTTTTAATCCTTTTGCCTTGTTCTTTTTAGAGCCCAAATTGAAATTTATTGAGTCCTAAAAGCTTGAAGAGATAAAATCCTTAAACTTGGAATTATAATTGCTTCCAAGAGTGTCTAAAGACACTTGATACAATAGAGAAATGATGTAATAAGAAGCTTTCTTTTGTTTCCTTCTCCCCTTTTTGATTTCCTAACTTGAAAAAGTGCTCAAAATGTTAGATGAGACCAAGAAACAAGAGGATATAAGGGTTAGATGAATCAATGAGCATAAAAACCCTAAAATTTAGACCAAGTTATAATGTGATTTGACTTTAGATGTAAAATTGAAAATTTTAACTCCATAAAAGTTAAGAAACACCTACACCATTGGATAGCTTACGAAATTCTACCCCATTTCAAAAAAAGTTTCAAAAAAGACCTTCGTATGACCAAGATATTGTCATTTTAAAACTAACTATAAAAGCACTAAAACAGTGTGCATATGGGCTAAAAGAATGTGCAGAAGTGCTAAACGAATGTGTAGAAGCACTAAAAGAATGTGTAGAAGCACCGAAATAGTCTGCAAAAGCCCTGAAATAGTGTGTAGAAGCACTGAAATAATGTGTTGAAGCACTAAAACAATGTGCAAAAGCACCAAAACATTGTGTAGAAGCATTGAAACAGTGTATAGAAGCACCAAAACAATGTGTAGAAGCATTGAAATAGTGTGCAGAAGCATCAAAACAGTGTGCATAAGCATCGAAATAGTGTGCATAAGTGTTATAATAGCATTAAAAAATAGAACTATCAAAAACTAACAATTTTTTTTTTTAAAGTGTTAGAATTATAATTCAAGCCCTCCTTCTAGCACCAAATGTGTGAACCAAGATCCTAGCACCTGCAAAACATAACAAACACACACATTAGAAGATTAAAATGCAAGTTAGAATCTAAGTTCCCCATGAAATCCATTTACAAAGCTTAAATTAGGAAAAGAGATGAAGAACACAATAATAAAGCAATGAAAGAGGGATCGAATCCTAATTAAACAAGCAAACACTTGATCCCATGGGGGAATTTGTGCCAATTTGATGTGAAAATTGGCCCTTTCCCAACTCCTATGATGCAAGATTGATATGTGACGATGGATGGTCCACTTTGTTGAAGATTCAATGAAGCTCCATGATTAAGAACCTACATAACCTAGCTATAAAATTGATAAAATGGATGAAAATGCTAAAGCATCAATATGGATTTGAGTATAGTAAGTTTACTCAAATTGTGGATGCTAAAATGAGGAATGAAGCCTCTTATTTATAGATTGACAAGCTGGAAAAATGTTGAAAATGAAGCAATGTGGGGCTAACTTTCAACCAATAGCAAGGTGACACTTGTCAAGAGATGGATGGGTGGAGGATGTGCACATTTTGATGAATGTGCCCATAAAAGCAATTAGGTGATATTTGAAATTAGTGAAATGACAAGGTGGAGGGAGAGTCAAATGGAGTAATGGCCACTTGGCTCAATGCAAAAGGACATGTAAGATGAAATAAATGCCTTGTTGGAAGGACAAAGTCCACTCCGATTTGAATTCAAATTTGAAGGAATATTCCTCTATTATGCCATGTTGAGAGAAAATAGAGATTTAATAAATGAATTAAATCTATTTTCATGTGCAAGTGGAAAAAGCTAGAGGATTTGCTGGAATAAGACTAAGATCAATCAAGATTTGATTAATTTAAAGGAGATTAAAGGAGATTAGTTGATTTGACCATTTGACTAAAATTTTTGGATTTAAATAAATCAAAATGAGAAGAAAATGATAAAAGAATTAATTAAATAAATATTTTTGGCTTATTTAATTAAAAGAGGTGATGTTAGATTAAATCAAATAAGATTTTAATTTATTTAATTTAATAAGATGACATTAGAGAGTTAATCAAATAAAATGAATTATTTAATTAAATAGAGATAATTAGATCTGATTTATTGATTTAATTAACAAGAGAGAATGACTTAATTAGAAAAAATGATTTATTTAATTAAGAGAGGAAAATAGATGAATTTAATCAAATAAAGGTATTTGGTTAAGTGGCTTACCTGTACATTGACATGTGATGTTGAGTCTAAGAAATCCTACAAGCCAACAAGAAATGATGATCACCTAAATATTCATCACCCACTCATGCTTGCAATCTGGCATGAGAATGTTGACTTTCAGGTAGTTGTTTCTAGGAAAATCATTTTAAATTAGATTTCTAAATATGCAGCTAAACCTGAGAAGAAATTATGAAATTATCTTGATATGTTGAAAACACTTGCAAATACAAATATAGTTGAGGCTAGAGAATTGCTTATGTATCAAAATTCATGATGAATATTCTTGTGGAGCATGACATATCTACATCGGAGACATGACGTATGTTACGGAAATTTACTTTTCTCACATCAAGCCAAAAATATGTTTGTTTGAATGTTGGAAAAAAAGCATGGTTCCATATAAATAAAGATGATGTTGATGAAGACCTGCCAACAAATTATATTCATTTCTATATGCAAAGGCCTCCAAAGCTAGTTGGTATATCCCTAATTGACTCAGTCCACTTATATACACATTCAGAGCTACAGAAAAAGGCTAAATGGAAACAAAGACACTAGCCTGCAATTTTCCTTATGTACCCATTGTTCAAGACTATTCCCATTGAAGATACATAAATATTTGAGACATTTTGTTGGACTGAACTTATGTTATACAAACCTTTTTGAAACATACAGATAGATATAGGTCTTACATAACAAGAGATCATACAAAATTGGTTTTAAAAATAGTTGGTTATCATCCTTGGCATGTTAATAGATTTCCAGTTGCATCCACGATTGAAGAAGAACATGTCAATGATACTAATGATTTGAACCATCGACATTGTATGGATGAATATGAATGGGAATTTTTCTCTTAGCTTGGTGCAACTACTAACTTCAGTAGAAATCAGCTCCAGTTGTTGTGTAGGTGGGACTTTGATATGAACCATTCATGGAATACAAACCATGTGCCTAAAAAACTTCATAATATTTCTTTATAGTTCATCCCATCATCCAGGGCACAACGTGAGCAAGCTATGATATAATTTTTTCCTATAAATACATCATCCCATTAGCTTTCACCAAAACAATAATTGGACCTTCAAATCATCCAGTCTCATTGCTTGTAGCCTTCCCCAAAAGACCCTCTCTGCATGATCATTCAAGGGATAGTTGGCACTAGAAAATATTTTTTGATAAATTGTATTAGAGGGTATAGGGTATAGCGGTTGAGGGTTTAAGGTTTAAGGGTTGAGGGTTGAGAATTGAGGGTTGAGGGTTTAGTGTATAGGGTAGCTCAGGTAGAGGATAGAGGGTTTAAGGTTGAGGGTAGAGGTTTGAGGGTATATGGTCCAAGGATTAGGGTTGAGGGTCCAATATATAGAGTAGAGGGTATAGGGATTGAGAGACTAGGGTTTAAAGGTTGAGGGTATAAGAGGGTTGAGGGTTTAAGGGTTGAGGGTTGAGGGATTAAGGTAGTGAGTTTACTTGGATTTAAGGGTTTAAGGGTTGAGGGATTAGGGTTGAGGGTAGAGGGTATTGGGTTTAGGGTAGAGGGTAGAGGGTTTAAGTATGGTTTAGGGTTTAGGGTATTGGGTTGAGGGTATAGGGTTGAGGGTCTAGGGTATATATAGCTAGGTTTGAGGATATATGGTTGAAGGATTAGGGTTGATGTTCCATTAATATAGAGGGTAGAGGGTATAGGGTTTGAGGGTTTAGGGTTTAAGGGTTGAGGTCGGATTAAGAGTTGAGGGTTGAGGGTTTAATGTATAGGGTAGAGGGTAGAAGGTTTAAGGGTTGAGGCGGGTTGAGGGTAGAGGGTTGAGGGAATATGGTTGAGGGATTAGGGTTGAGGGATTAGGGGTGTTGGAACAAAAAATCCTTCCCCAATATTCACTGGCCTTTGAAATTACTTGTGTACATTTCACTTGCGTAAAAGGATACCTCAACCCTCAACCTAATCCCAAAACCCTCAACCCTCAACCTTAAACCATAAACTGTCAACCCCTATACCCTCTACCCTATACATTTGACCCTCAAACCTAATGCTTCAACCATATGTACCCTCAAACTTATACCCTAAACACTCTACCCACAACTCTTAACCATCAACCCTAAACCCTTAAATCTTCTACCCTCTACCCTCCACCCTAATCCCTCAACCCTAGTATACCCTCAAGTACCCTATACCCTCAACCCAATACCCTAAACCATTAACCCTATACAATCTTCAACCCTAATCAATTTCCTATTAGCATGTGCATCCACTAATATGTTAGCTAGTTCCCTATAGCAATTGATCATAATTTTAAACAAAGAAAAATTAGGAAGAAGAGATAATATATGTCCCAAAAAAAAATTCAAGTGTTAGTTTTCAGAAGCCTTCCTTGATAGGGAATTAACCACCATTGATGAATAACCTCAATGAGGATATGGAAATTTTTAATCTTCAAAGCCATGTCTATTGTAAATATACTTCTATTGTGGCACTAAGCTAACAATGTCAAAATTTCTAGGTGAGTATGTTACTACTATTGGATGTTTCTTTTCACTACCCAAGTGTCTTAATCCTTACAAGCTACATCATACTAACAATATCCCTTAAGAGAGATAAAACCAAAAAAATTCTAAAGTGATATTTTTGAATTTCTAGCCTTGCATAGGCTCCCTTATCATTGTACATGTGTATACAAGAATTATCCAAACACTAAAATAATCACAAGATTTTACTAGATATAAGATGGATATCCATTGAAATAGAAAATAGTTAAATTGAGAGAAAAAGAGAGATGAATCCTTAAATGTATAGGTTCTATCAAAGAATCAAATATATTTTATCACTATCAACAATAAAAATAATATTAAGTTTGTAGTTAGTGTTGAAACCATTTAAAAAATTTATTGTCACTCCTAACAAGTAATATTAAGCCTTATTATTCAAACCACTCAAATAATTAAATTATTTAAGCCTTGAATACATGATATATATATATAGATCTCAATAAGGCCAGGAAGGTATACATAATGTCTTGAAAATGTCATATAGTGTTATAAGGTAGACAATGTCATATATGCATTTGATGAATGTCTAAATAAATTCATATAGGAATACAATTGTAGACATTGGTAAAATTCATAATGGCTGAAACTAATATAAACCACCAAATAAGGCCCTTGGTCATAATACTAAAGTGAATTACCTATCTGAAGTGTTCCCATAGTAGCACATGGCATGTTACCAAGACAATGCTATATCGAAGAGAGTCTCACCATAGTCTCTTCGATGCGAGTAGAAAGGGATGCTATGAAATGTAGATGAGACTCCTGAATGTCTAAGGGACATTCAAATGTCTTCTTGCTAGACTAAAGAATGATATTCCTAAGAGATGTGGACATGTCGAGGATAAAATCTAACATGTCTCACTAAAACATTATATGGAGCATCAACATTTAGGAAATAGAAAAATATCTCTCGGACATGAAGAGATTATCATAAAATAAATGATAGGTCACTAGTAAAACAACATGAACAAATGGCAATGTTGAAAATACATCAGCATATCAAGGAGAGAAGTAAGAGAGTCTCTTCAACATTCAAGGAGAAAAATATCAATGAGACATAGAGACATTGAACAGACATTGGAAAATATCTCATCAACATCCTAGAAAGGATATAATGAGGAGACATAGTAGTATCGAGCAGATAGTATTAAAAGTCTCCCTGAAATCCTGGAACAAGTGTAAACACATGTTATTGATGAGACTAAGAGACATCAAAGAGAGCCGGTGATCAATGGTCTCCTCAACATGACAAAGTGACATAAAGATCATCAGCAAGTAATACCACTGAAGGAAGAGATAAGGATAAGTCAAAGAGTTGTAGGCTTGTCGATGAGAGATATCCACCAGTCTCATCGAAAAAAGGGGGACCATAAGGGAAGAAACTGAAATGAAAATATCGAAGAGACCCTACAACATCAAAGAGATAAATCTAAATGTCTCTTAGATGCTTCTTAAAAGATGGTCAAGGATATATCGAAGAGAGATATATAGACATTGTGATTAAAGTCTCTTCGACAAAATATAAAATAATTATCACCGGATTGATTTGACTGATGAAGTCATCAAAGAAACAACTACTATTAATGTGCAAGTTGATAGGAATGGTGGCGTGAATGCCATTTGTGAACTACAGTTGGCTCAAGCATGTTGAATTTTGATAAATACATCCTCTAAAGAATTGAAATTCACTGTGAATCGTGGCTAAGTATCTAGAGGATGGAGTTGGATGAAGGTAAGCAGCTCAAAATTTCTAGCATCATTCAAGTAAGTACATCTTGGCTTAGTTCAACATAATTTTTCAAAGATAGCTTGAAGTATAGCACAGTTAGGGTTAAAATGGATAAAACCCCAAAGAAAACAAGAGAAAAGAGGCAAAAAATAGAAAGTATGCCACTTAATAAAGACTTAATAGACTAGTGTCTCGAGTCTAGGCCAAAATCGAGGAGAATATCTCAATTAAACCCATCATGTGAGTTCCTAGAGGACAAGCATAAGAAATTGGGAGATGTGTGGACTTGATACATGGGTTATGACTTGTTCATCTATTACTATAGGAAGAAGTACAGATATAGCCCAGTTTCAAACCCATGGAATTTGAATCTATGAAAACTTGTGATGCCAAATTTTTTTGTGAATGTAAAACCAATTAAAGCACTGGCAAAGAATTATAATCCCAAAAAGAGCCCACAATTCACTTACACAATGGGTCACAGTTTATGATTATAACACGAGATTATATTTGCATGGTTTTCCAATTGGACACCTCCCTAAAGATGAAATAGTGGATGAGAGACTTGTTGGAAGAGTATCGTTGTATGGATACAAACTATAAGAGGTGGAAGCTACCTCTACATTGGCCCAAAGGTCCAGGGAATCAACCTAGGATATTTTCTAGTGATGAAAGGCCCACATTCTCTATAGATTTCTTTGAAGAATACTATCAATACACATACTATTCAGCTAGCCTAGTACTAGGAGTTGATGCCCCTGATAACATGACTATAGCTCCCATGGTTTTGGCTATAGACATCAAAGCCAAGATGCTAGGCCCTATGAATATGTAGAGTATCTATCTTAGGCCATTAATAGTGCTCTTAATGCTATTAACAACAACAATGAAGCTATTTTCTTCTTATACATATGATACTATATGAAGGACAAGTGATGGGAATATAGGGAGAAGAATTTAGAATAAAAGATCTGGATAGTGATGGTAATTCTAGACCAATGCAAATGTGGACATTAGTCTAGGATAGTAGATGTGGGAGATCCCATTACCTGTACTTCAACGAACATTTTTTCAAACCCTTATACAAATTACTTGGGAACAAATGTGACTATAATCTATCACTAGAAGTGCAGAGATTCCTCTAACCAAAGGAGAAGGGTCATGATGGAAAAATAAATCACAATTGGGGAGATTGGTATGTGTTTTGAGATTGTACTGTCATTAGAGTATATGGATTTGAGGTAGCACCATATTTACTACCTATGACTGTGCCAAATAAGGTTGCATACCTTGAGATCATAAGACAATTTTCTTACTCATCCTTCATGCATTTGAAAAGTTATGGAAGGAAAACTTCCATGCCTTCCACTCTTCATTTTGGTGACTTCACTATTATTGTTGATACAAAGTATGACTTGGTTGGTAGCAAGCTATATTATTATGGCTTGTCATTAGGAAACAAGAGAAAAAAATTTGACCATGAGCATTTAATCTATGATGCCAAAATTTCTCAAAAACTAAAAGGATATGAGCATGAGTTCCATGTCAATGATGTGATCAAGAACTGTGAGGAAAGTCAAGTGATAATGAGGATAAATACATACAATAGAATTGTTATGTCTAAGGCTTGGAGAATGAATAATAACCCAGCTTATGTGGAATATTTTCATGAAATTCGAGATCCTATGGAAAGAGTTGAGCAATTGCTTTTGCATGAAGAAGAAATAATAAAGGATGTACCTCTAGTGTTATTTGAGAAGAGAAGAAATGTTGGCTCTAGAAGGAAAGTAGAAAATATAACACCACTAGGCCATCTGTCACCACAACCTACTCCAGAGGTAAGATTCTCAGGTGACACCCCAATCATGGTTGAAGATGATACTAAAGGGGAAGAAGAGGTCACATAGATTAACACTCCTATTATTCCCCAATATGAAATGCCACTGGAAAGGAGTATTACTCCCTTTGAAGCTTCCAATGAGCTATCTGATGATGTGAGACACCGTTCTATTTAGGAATTCATTGAAGATGATGCATTTTTCCAAACTTTTGAATTTAAGACTTTCATCTATGAGTATAAGGGAAAGGTGGTAAGGGAAAGGCTAAGATGCATTGACTCTGAAAATTAAGCATATGCTTTGAAAGAGGTTCAACATAAAATTGATAGAGAGATAAAGAACATGATTGCTGAGAGAGGAAGAGAATTATTGCAAGAAGTTGGGGTTATGCTCCTTCTTGGGTGGTATACCAGTTTAGCCATTGTGATTGACAACTTTCTAAGGAGAAAGAATAAAACCTTACACTTGACAGATGAAGCTGGTGATAAGATGTATACTAGATTAGGATATAATCCTAATAATACTACTTTATAGATATGGACACTTTATCTGCCAAGCAAAAAGCCTTCCCTTGTTGATCATGATCAAATTTATGGACATATTTTGGTACAAAGGGTAGGAGAGATAGATCGTATGGAAACTACTCACATCAATATAAATGTGGCCAAGTTCACCAAGGTACAAATTAAAAAATTGATAAGGGATAACAAGGGACTGATAGAAGAGAATGAAAGGCTAAAATAGGAGTTGATCAACTACAGAGATAGATTACCTTCTTCCTCAAGGCTTTACTCTCCACTAGTTGAGCATGAAAGAAAGCTTCTATAAGAAATTTCAAAAACTACCTACTAGAAACATAGACATGAGAAATTTTAGAAGGAACAAGAGGAGTTAAAAGGAAGGCTCAAGACCACCATCTTTCAAATGGCATCAGGGATAGTCTGCATGATATTTGAAGAGGATATCATGGGGAAGGAGGTGGATGAGGCGATTGAAGATTCCAGATGCGCATGTAGTGCCCTTAGGGAGGTAAATAATACCTTCATTGATCTCATCCCAAAGAAGGAGAAACTAGAGTTTCTTGAAGAATATCGACCAATTGCACTTTTCAATACCGTTTACAAAATTTTAGCCATTTAGCAGTGGCTAATAGAGTTAAGAATATTTAACTAGATATAATTATAGAGGGAAAAATAGGTTTAATCCTAGGAAGGTCAATCTTAGATGGAGTATTAATTTCCCAAGAGGACATTCACTCAATACATAAAACAAAAATATAGTCTATGTTGATAAAACTAGATATTAGGAAAGCATATGAAAAACTTAATTGGAGATTTTTGTTCAAGGTGTTGCAGGCATTTGGCTTTCATAAAGGATGGCTAAATTGGATCTTTGAATGGATTTCCTATCTTAGATACTTGGTTCTTATAAATAGCTCCCTAGAAGACTTCTTTAATTCTTGTCAAGGTGTCAGACAAGGGGATCCATTGTCTCCATTTATTTCCATTATCATGGTCAAGGACCTTGGGAGATCTTGCTCCAAGGCTTTGCTTGATGGTTTTGTGGTAGGGATTCAAACAACTCATGGTATGCCATAGATTACACATCAATAGCTTTTTGATGACACATACTATTTGGTTTAGCTTAGGAATTTGAAGCAAGAAATTTCAAAATATTTTAAACCAATATTCATTGGTATCAGGGAAGGAAGTCGGTGAAGAAAAGTTAGAAGTTTTCATTTTCAACACAAACCTTAATAGAGAAATGTGCATCATAAGAATTCTAAAATTTATAAAGAGCACTCTTCCTTGCAAGTATTTGGGGTTTCCTTTTGAAAAGGGTGTGTTTCCAGGGAAGCTTTGGAACCCCCAGTTGGATAGGGAAAAATATAAAATTGCAATGTTGAAGTATAGATGGATCTTATGGGATGGAAGGCTCACTATGCTCAAGTTAGTAATTGCTGTAATTTTGATTTATATGATGTATTACCTTCCCTTATCTATCCAACCAAAAAATAAATCAATCAAAAAATTAGGACCTTCTTTCTGAAAGGCAACTCTGAGCAACACAAATACCCCCTGATCAACTGAAAACATATATGTGAATGGAATGAGGTAGATGATGCAAGTCTAAAGAATTTTCTCAAGTAGAACAAGTTGTTGGGAGAAAAGTTGGTTTGGTTGATACATACAAAGCATGATCTCAAATGTGTCAAGATTCTAAAGGTGAAATATTTGGATGAAGAAGACAAAAACATTTTCACTACAAAAAAACTTCTGAGTGGTTCAAGGATATGAAACTTTATTAGAAGTAGTAGAGATTTGATTCTTAGGCACTAGACATGGGAAATCAAGGATGGACACACAAGACTATTCTAGGAAGATTCTTGGGAAGGACATCAAAAACTCTCTAATAGGGAGGATTTAATAGAAGAAAAAATCATCACAAAATAACTTTGGCATTACAAACTAAGGGATTACATGTCAAATACATTAGAAAATGGTGGATTCTCACATTAGTGGAAAAGCACAAGAGGCCTTGGTTTGGATAATAGGATGGTTGAAGCTTATAAAATTGTATTAAATTGTCATTTTTTTTTGCTTCAGACAAGGCCAGGATAAGCTAAGGTGGAATGCTTCTCCATTTTGGTAATTACAACATTGAAGATGTTAGGTTAGTGATCAATTTGTGTTGGAACAAATACTTCCTTCCAAAGGTAGGAATATTTACATGGTCCACTTCTCAGCGTAGGGTCCTCATTGTAGATAGCTTTACTAGAATGGGATATGTGGGTCCTACTAGATGCATACTTTGTAAGAAAGATGAAGAATTTGGGGATCATCGATTTCTTAGTTGTCCATTTTCTATGAGTTGTTGGCATTAGATTAGTGCCAAGATGCAATGGTAATATGTGTTTCTAAAAAATCTTTTGGATATGCTCAAACGTTGGCCTTCCCTTCACAAAAAGGCTATGCTTGGTAGCCTTTGGATCACAAGCCCCTCGGTGTTAGTATGAGATATTTGGAAGGAAAGAAACATGCATCTCTTCCAAGGTAAAGAAATTTCAAACTCGTCATTTTTAAACAAGGTTGAGGCAAGCATTGTTGAAGTGGTTAATTTGAGGGTAGAAGATCAAAGTCACAAAAAAAAAACTTCATAGTCTGGGATGCTGATATGCACAAGAATTGGGATGGTTTGAAGACCCCAACCTTTTTTGGGGAGGGTGGAATCAAAACTCAGGAATCCAGAAAGATGGTGCATTGGGATCCTTTGGACGTTGGGTGGTATAAGTTGAAATTTGATGGTGTGGCTAAGGGAAACCCTAGTATTTTGGGGGCTGGATGTATTGTTCGATATTGGAATGGAAAGGTCATTGGTAGGATGGCCAAACCTCTTCCTGTTGGAACCAACAATGCAAAAAAATTTACTAGTGTTAATCCTTGGCCTCAAACTATGTCATGAACTAAACATTTAAAACATAATAATTGTTGGAGATTCTTCTTTGGTAATCAATGGGCCAAGATCAAGGAGTTTGGTGAATTGGAATTTTAGGAGTGAAATTAGACATTGCACTAAAATTGTTGGAGGGTTCTAAGCTTGTCATGATCAATCATATTATAAGAGAAGGAAATATGGAGGCCAATCACCTCTCCAACCTAGGAGCTAATGACAGATCAATAAAGGGAAATTTCAATCTCTACAGTAAGGGAGCATCAATTATATGTTAAAGTAGATATATTTTTGGTAGGTTGGGTAGGAAACTTTCCATAGCTATAGTTGTGGAATGTCTAGTAGCAAGACAAGGCTCTTAGTGGACATTGCAGGCTAAATTTTCAACTAGCATTGGGTTGATATTTAGAGTCCAATGCTGTAATTAAAATATAAATGTGCTTTCCACAAACAATGTTGTGGAAAGTAGTGATTTTTGTGATTGGATTGGATAGGCATGGGTTGGCGGTGTTATATTGTTTCAAAATCCTTTGAATCAGATTAGGCGGTCGATAATTCATATTCATAGTGGTGGGAATGTTATGTTTTGACCTTGCCAGGGTGGATGTTTACATAGAAATGGAAAGTCACACTTGGTGTGCCACCTTATTGATCAACAGTGTTGGCCAACTTTGGGTGGCATCATTCTTTGGAGAATTCAATATTCATAGTATAATCAAATAAATGTTCCCTTATACAATTTTGAGCATGGGTCATATGAAATCCAAATTGGGAGGGTGGAAAATATTTTCACATCAATGAAAGTAATTATTTTTAGGCCTCTACAAGTGTGAAATGGGGGTTTAACACTAATTATAGGTTGGCTTGGAAAATGGGCACACACAAATAGGTGCATAATGCATTAAAAATGATTTTAATTTGACTATTATAAGGTGTTTGAAGTTTTTAATGATGAAAATGGATAGAGGTTGAAGGTTTATTATGTGTACATTTGTGGATGCACTAATGAGCATTGGTGTTGATACACACATTCAATTAGAGAGCACATAGGAAAATGTATTTCAAAGGAAACGTGAAAGGCCATATATTGAAGTGGATACTCCTCAATGATGATGCCCTAACCTTGGTGGCAGTAAAGATCATTTTGGGTAATGGTTTTTTGGAGGATGGTTAGGCTTAACGGGTTGACGTCAATATTTTTT
>VDFB02301259.1:0-26264 GCA_007258455.2 Sequoia sempervirens
AGAGGCTAGAGGGTAGAGGGTTTAGGATTTAATGGTTGAGGGTTTAAGGGTTTAGGGCATAAGGGTCAAGAGGGTAGAGGCTAGAGGGTTTAAGGGTTGAGGGTTTAAGGGTTTAGGGTTTAAGGGTTTAAGAGTTGAGGGATTAGGATTGAGGGATTAGAGAGAGAGAGACCTGAGAGAGGGAGAAGGGGTGGGAGGGAGAGATATGTGAGAGAGGGAGAGAGAGAGAGGGAGTGGGAGAGGGGTTGGAGTGAGAGCGACTTGTCTAGGTAGGGTGGGAGGGATGGTTGAGAGAGAGGAGCAGAGAGAGAGTGTGTGTTTTCTAGTTATGTAGGTAGGGTGATTAAGGGAGAGACCTTACACAGAGAGAGGGGGTGGTACGGAGATAGTTGAGAGAGAAGGAGAGAGAGGGAGTGGGAGAGAGAGGGATGAGAGAGAGAGAGGGAGTGAGAGAGGTTGAGGGGGTGGGAGCCCAAGAGACTAGAGAGAGATAGGGAGAGTGGGGGAGAGAGGGAGTGGGAGAGAGAGAGAGAGGGAGTGGGAGAGAGAGGGAGAGTTACATAGAAAGAGGGAGAGGTTAGATAGAGAGTGTAGGAGAGAGGGAGGGATAAAGAGTTGAGGGATTAAGGTTTTATGTATTATGGGTTGAGGGATAAGGGAATTGGGTCAAGAGGGTAGAGGGTTTAAGGGTTGAGGGTTGAGGGTTTAGGGGTTAAGGGTCAAGAGGGTAGATGGTCTAAGGGTTTAGGGTTTAAGGGTTTAGGGTTTAATGGTTGAGGGTTTAAGGGTTTAAGGGTTTAAGGGTTGAGGGATTAGAGAGAGAGAGAGGAGGAGATAGACAGGAGAGAGCAGAGAGAGGGAGGTAGAATTGGGAGAGAGGGGGATGGAGTAAGGGAATTATCTAGGTAGGGTGAGAGGGATGGTTGAGAGAGAGAGAGAGAGAGAGTTATCTAGTTATGTAGGTAGGGTGCTTAAGGGAGAGACCTGATAGAGAGGGGGGTGGGAGGGAGATAGTTGAAAGAGAGGGAGAGAGAGGGAGTGGGAGATAGAGGGACATGAGAGAGTTAGAGGGAGTGAGAGAGAGATGGAGGGAGAGTGGGAGATAGATAGGAGAGAGAGAGAGATTAGGGTTTAGGGTTTAAGGGTCGACGTATTAAGGGTTTAAGGGTAATAGGGTTGAGGGATTAGGGTTTAAGGCATAGCATTTAGGGTTGGGGGTTTAGGGTTAAGTGAGAGACCTAGATGGATAAAGAGAGAGAGAGAGAGAGAGGAAACCTTTATAAAATCATCTTTCTCTTAATGCAATCGTGTTTTGAATAAGTTGAGATATAGTTGTTTTGTATAGCAAGCCAAAACACACCCACATTATAATGCCAACATATTTTGGCTTGCTCTAAAAATGGTTAAAAATTCAACTCACCTATGATCTAGTCCCACATACTTTGTTATTCTCTTGGTTATACACATTCTTTGACAAAATGATGCTTTTTGGTACTACATTGGGAAGTACACATGTGAAGATTTCACATTCTTCCACCTTTGCATGAACTTTCCACCACCTTTTTATGGTTTTCCAACTTAGGAAGGAGGAAATAACAGAGTTTTCACATCGAGTTTGATATATATCAATTCAAATCTCAATTTTTGTAGTGTTGCAATGTTAATTGTGATTGAATTGTAGGAATTTAACATTATACATTGCTTATTTGTATTATTGTTCGTACTGTAATTATATTCAAGAGCACGATATATAATTGGACGTTGAAAAGGAAACAAGCTTGTGAAAAATTCAAATCATTGAGGAGTTTGATGCAATCTAAGAAACAAAGAATAAATAATTGGGTAGAAATCCTCCATTCAAATCTGTGTTTATTAGGTATGTGAAGTCTTTACACATTTTCTTTACATTTTCCTTAATTCTATCATGTTACTTTATGATCCCTTATCATACATGCTTAATAAAACATGCTTTGATTTTGTTATTATGTACATTCCATGTTCATAATTGTTTATTTGTCATTATAACCTTAGCCCCTCTTGGCACATTTTAAACTACACAATTCTTTACACTTTCCAATTGCATTTTAAACCACATCTCTTTGAGGCATTTTGTTATTAAACCAATTGACCTACCTTGTCTATGCTTCAACATTTTGTATACACATATATATGAGAGTAGTTATAAGTATGTAATATAATACATCATTTCTCAATCCCTTTCTATGGATGTGCATACCCCTTTCCAAAACTTCCATTTTGGTATAGGAATGGGAGATGTTGGAAAATGCAGTGGAATTTGGTTTTACACCTAGAAATTGTATTTCCTTGAAATTTTCTAAAGCCTTTTCAACAGATCCATTTTGTGCATATCCTGCAATCATTGTAGTCCATGAGGACATATCTCATTGAGGCATTTTGTTAAACAGTTCTACCAAAATAGTTGATTTCCTTTCCCATGCTACCAAAATTTCCATGCATGTCTACCAAAGCATTGCATCAAATAGCATAGAAAAGGAAATTAGTTGTTTGAAAATTCCCCAAAGAAATGTGGTCTCATGGTGGTGATGCCATGAGACCACATTTCTTTGGGGCATTTTTTCAAATAGCTAATTGCCTTGTCTATGCTACCAAATTTTTGATAGATCATGTCTACCAAAACATTTTGTCCAACAATCCCCCTTTCTTTCAATTATTTAATCGATGCCTATATACCTTATTCCAAAGGTAGGATGTCAAGACAAAAGTCGTGGAGTTTGGATTTATACTCTTGAGCCAATTGTATCTTCGTGAAGTTTATAATGTCTTTTAAAAAATCCATTTTGTGCTTATCTTGTGATCATGACATTTCATGAGACCACATTTCATGTTTTGATAGATGTCATACCCCATTCCAAGGTCTCCATTACAAGGTAGTGCTCACACAGCTCAATCTCGATATATGTCTAGGGTGAGTGGGTTGTTTGAAAATGTCTGATGGGGCTTGTGAGCCCTGAACGGTTCTCAAATAGCCACTACTATCTATTCTGCATTATTGATAACTTGATGAAACTCTCACTAATGTCTCATGCATACATGTCTGCTGGAAATTTTTTGTCAAACAATTCCATGCCTTGTCAACCTGCTTTATTTTGTGCCTATCTTGCAATCATGGTGTACCCACAAGACCACATTCTTTAAGGCATTCCATCCAAAATGTGAACTTGCGACCAAACTGGTAGGCTCTTAAGCGTGTCGTGCGTGTTGAGTAGTGGGTTGTTTGAAAAATACCTCTTAAAGTAAGGGCTCTGGTGATTGGAGACGATGACAACCCACTACATTGTCCAATTCTCAGCATTGACAGCCCAGTAGGTGAGCTGTTAGCGCCACTACCTTGTCTATGCTACCGCATTTTGCATACATGTCTACCAAAACATTTTTTTTAAATAATTTGCATGCCTTGTCCATGCTTCCATTTTGTACTTATCTTGCAATCATGGCATTCCATGAGGCCACATTTCTTTAAGGCATTCCATCCAAAAATTCATATAATCTTTGACAGACTAGTGAGTTCACTAGCTTGTCAATGCGATGTGATCTTTGACAAGCTAGTGAGCTCACTAGTATCGCATTGACAAGGTAGTGGGTTGTTTGAAAAAATTCCTCACAGAAATGGGGTCTCACGGTGATGTATGTGAGAGGTCCCATTTCTATAAGGCATTTTTTCAAACAACCCACTATCTTGTCAATTCTACTGCATTTACAAGCTAGTGAGCTCACTAGCTTGTCTCATGGTACCACATTTTGTTCATATGCGTACCATTATTCACTATGTTTTGAGTGATTGTATCAACCACACCATCTCTTTATCTACTTTCAACTCTAGATTATTATTATTATTTCCACAATTCTAACTTTCCTCACCTTAAAATAATTACTCTTTTTTCTCTAACTAAATTATAATATCTCCAATTCTACTTACACCCACACATACCCACTTCACTCCAATTATACAATTTTTTTTTATCTATATCCACTAAATAAATATCAATGCCAAACATATTAATCTCATATTTACCTTCAACATTTTCAGTTGACTCCCTCGTTCATTAAATTTCTAAAATGTTTTCATAAATCTATATTTACTATTTTGGAATCAACTTCCATGCACTCATTTGTTATTCTACCTAAATCATGTCTCCTCAACCACATCCAAACTATTCATACCATCTCCTATCCACTTAGCTCTATAAAACAACCATATCTCCATTCCGAACATTAAATCTAAACTATTGACGTATAACTATTGCTGTCATTCTTTCATATATATGGTTGGGCAGTTACGCATGTCTGGCCCACGACAAATGAAGTTCTTGATATTTAATCTGTTATGTCGTGTCATCTGTGGATATTAAGGCTGTATTTGACGCGTGAACATCTGGAAATCTCAATGTTTCTAGGAGGACGAAAACAATGTTCCGCGCTCACCGATGGGAACGTGACAGCGGGTTAGAGGTATACGAGGCCACCGTTTATTTCTAGAATCTAGAAATTCCTAAAACTTTTCTGCTCTCTGTATCCTTCCCCGAAGTTCACAATATGGTTTCGGTTTATATAGATGCTCCATATTGTTTATCCTCCTCACTAAATCAAGAATTGTTTCTTCAATCCAATCGTTTTGGAGTTTGGGTATAATATTGAATTTCCATCTATATTTACATGCAAAATTGTTATTGCTGATCAACCATAATCTTTCTATAACACATTCATGGAGTACAATGCATCAATTAAAGATTTACAGGCGCCCCCTCTTATGACCAAGTGTGCTTCTGCTGGAATTTCACGGATTAGAGTTGGAGCGAGGTCAAAGCATTCGACAACTATTAGGGCATTTCAGTGTCGAAACATTTCCTACTCCTCCTCCTCTTCTTCTTCGTTATATGATGTTCTCTGTGTCTCTCCTGACGTGAGTGCGCGAGATATAAAGAGCGCATATCGTCGGATGGCTCTGAAATACCATACTGACGTCTGCCCTGCTGCAGAGAAAGAAGGGTGTAGCAGATTGTTTCTTCAAGTTCAGGAGGCTTATGAGACTCTGTCGGATCCTCTCCTCCGCCAGGATTACGATTGGAGACTGCAGAGCATGTTCACAGTAGGCGAGAATGAAGGCAGATTAGGGAGTAGTCATGTGTGGGAAGCTCAGCTGATGGAGTTGATTAGAAGGGGATCAGGAAATGACTCGTCATGGGGTAGCAGAATGAGAAGACGAAACCAACATGGGGCTTATGCTTGCTGATGATCAAATCCTGATTACAATGGGTTATCGAGAGTTTTCTGTAAGTTGGATTGTAAAAAAGGCCTATTTGGGCCTTCTAGATGTGTAAACATAAACAAAATTTGTGGGTGGTGTTTTAATTCTACGTTGGTGGATGTTTCAGAAACACCATTGTCACGTACGGGCAGGACATTTAGGTACTCAGAGCCGATCCACATATTGAATCATTTTCTGTTAATTCCATTCGTTATAATATATATTATAACTAGCAATTGAATCCACAGGTTTAATGGACGTGTGCCCTGATTACAGTAAAATTTTGTTAAGGGTATGAATTTTTCATATTTAAAATTCTGAAATGTAGAAGATTTGTGGATATAAATTATTACAAGCCTTCAATTTCTAAATTTTATCGAAATGGTGTTGCCTATAATCCATGACAAATTCAATACCTTCATTGTACTCTCGCAGACTTACCACGTATATGTTATAAATGCGGAAGCTTTAACCCAGAAACATTAAATTTACAGCACAAATTAGATGCAAAGAAGTAGCGAGAAAAAATAAAGAAGAATAACAGAACAAATGAAAATATACAGATTTACATGGTAAAACCTTGACAATTTGCCAAGGAAACATCCACGGGGCAAGTATTGGTAATCTTATTGCTCAGAGGAAAAACAATTACATCTGCAATCTTCACGGCTGCAACAATATTGCTGTACAATTCACTTCTTTTTCCTTCAAGAGAACAAATATTTATAACCTCTTGAAGATAACAATAATCTCTCGACATAGAATAAAAAATCAGATTTATTCTTTCAAAGATAATTGAAATCTTTCTTCCGAAAGCAAAAAACTATTCTTTTTTCTAAAATAAGAGAAAGATTGTTTTATTGTTTTAACAATCTTGTTTTTTCCTTGTTGTGATTGATTTTCACAATATTTTTCTTGTTGTCACAATCCAACAATCTCCACCTTGACAACAATTTACCTAATACTTGCCCAAGCCCATGCATCACCCCTTTTGCAAACCAAGAGAAGCCACACTCCATTTCAGCTTCTCTACCAGTACTGGTTTAGTAAACATATCTGCATAGTTTTTAGGTGTATGAACCTTTTCAAGGGTTACTCCACCTCCATCAATAACCCGTCTTACAAAATGGTACTTAATTTCAATATGCTTGGTCCTTTTGTGATAAGCTGGATTTTTGGCCAAATGGATAGCACTTTGACTATCACAAAATATAATCACTTTGTCCTGCACTTTTCCAAGCTCACCCAAAAGACCCTTCAACCAAATTGCCTCTTTACATGCATGTGAGACAGCCATATACTCAACCTCAGTTGTGGATAAAGCAACTGTTTCTTGAAGCTTTGACATCCAACTAATAGCTCCACCTGCAAGAGTAAAGACATATCCTGAAGTGGATCTCCTTTTTTCCAAATCACCTGCAAAATCTGAATCAACATAACCATATACTGAATCACTACAACCATTATAGGTGATACAATAATCACTTGTGCCTCTAAGATACCGAAGCACCCATCTCACTGCTGCCCAGTGCTCTTTTCCTGGATTTGCCATGTATCTACTGACAACACCAACTGCATGTGAAATATCTGGTCTCGTACATACCATCGCATACATTAAACTTCCTACTACATTAGCATATGGTACACGAGACATATAATCCTTTTCTTCATTATTACTAGGACATAAACTTGAATAAAGCTTAAAATGGGAAGCTAAAGGGATATTTATTGGTTTCACATTTTGCATACTGAATCTTGTGAGGATTTTCTCCACATATATCTTTTGTGATAACCAAATCTTACCATGTTCCCTGTCTCTATGTATTTCAATGCCCAAAATTTGTTTTGCTGCTCCTCGATCCTTCATATCAAATGTCTTAATGGCCCGAACCTTCAACATTAATTTCGTCATGCTTTTAACTTTATTTACAAACATCATCGTATATCTTTACCAGATAATGAATAAACCATTTTCCAAACTTTTAAAGTAAAGACAATGGTCATACTCACTTCTTGTGAAGTTTTGGCTCACCATGAAGGAATCAAATTTCTTGTACCATTGCCTAGGTGATTGCTTCAGGCCATACAATGACTTCTTGAGTTTGCAAACAAATTTCTTGTTGTGATCTTGAACAAACCCTTCTATTTGTTCCATATATATCTCCTCGTCCAAATCTCCATGTAAAAATGTTGTTTTAACATCTAGTTGTTCCAACTCAAGATCAAGTAATGCAACTAATGCAAAAACAACCCGAATAGAAATAAGCTTAACAACTGATGAAAAAATTTCATGAAAATCAATACCTTCCTTTTGAGAATATCCTTTTGCTACCAGTCTTGCCTTGTACCTTTCATTTTTATCATCAACACCCTTCTTCAGTTTGTAGACCCATTTGCAACCAACAACTTTCCTACCCTTTGGAAGTTCTACCAAGTCCCATGTTTTATTCTTCTCCAAGGAATTGATTTCTTCTTTCATTTCTATTTTCTATTTAGCATTTTCAGTGCCATCCATTACTTCCTGATAACAACTTGGTTCCCCATCATTAGAAATCAATGCAACAGATGAAACAAGATCATCATACCTTTTAGGAGGATTTCTGACTCATGTAGATCTCCTTAGAGATGGTTGTGGTATTTCCACATTTTCCTATATATTTCCTACATTTATGTATCTACATCTTCATCTTCAGAAGCTTCTTCTTGCTCCCTATCTTTTGTAGATGGTTGAGTTTCCAACTGAACTTGTTGATATTGAGGTACTTGTTCCTGCTCCAAATCAACTTCTACAATGTCTGATTTTATTAGAGAAGATTCATCAAACACTACATCTCTGCTAACGATGTTTTTTTGGGTAGTAGGATCCCACAATCTATATCCCTTAATTCCATCACCATAACCAACAAAAATGTATTTCTTAGATTTGGGACTGGTGCGTTTGGGCGGTCAGCAGTGGGCATGTACGTAAAATTCGGGACGCGATAGTGCGGTGGGCATGCGGGATCGCGCAGATCCGTACCGTGGATGGGTGAACCGGGTTATGGGAACATCTTCAGCGTATTAACCACTTTGCGACTCTTCCAACTTGGCGTTTGCAAAACGCTCGCTCGCTCCCGGAGATCAGTTTGGGCGTTAACGCTGATTGGCAAAGCGCGGGTTTCATGCCGCATTTAGGTCACGTACCGGCGCCGAAATTCCAGTACGATGGTCGGAACTGCACCAGCGCCATTGATTTCGCCTGTATTTGATTGATCTGGTATTCTTTCAACCAGCTCAGCGCCCGCCGACATCAACTCTTAAAGTCGCCAAGACCCTACTAGAATAATCATCTCATCTAAATAAACTCCTCAAAAGAGGCTTATAGGGGATGGTCTAAACATCGAATGAATCTCGTCCGGTACCACTTCCTGCAGCCAGCCTGAATTCCGGCGCATCTCCTTCAGCAGAGACGCACGTCTTTACAAAATTCAAATTCAAAGAGACTTTAAATTTGGAAGTAACTTACGGTTTGCTGTGCAGCCCAGGCCTTTCTCACTCGCTATGACCAAATGTTGATGCTGCACAAATGGGTAGAATCATGGGCTCATAGATACGTTGGCTGGGGCTCTCCGGTGTTTACGGCTTCATGGTTTTGGCGGCGCCGACCTGGGTGGCGGTGGGCACTTTCAACACTCCACCTTGACAAGAAAATTTATAACCACCAGAATCTAAAACTCCTAAAGAAATTAAATTCCTTTTAAGTTCTGGTACATGTCTTACCTTTGTTAATGTTTTTACACCACTGTCAAACATTTTAATCTTAATGCTCCCAATCCTAATAGTCTTACATGAAACATTGTTTCCCACAAGAACAACACTGCCATCAATAGCTTGGTAAGTAGAAAACCAATTCCTATGTGGACACATATGATTTGAAGCACCAGAATCTAATAACCAATCCTCATCACGTTGTGAAAAACCACAAATAGATAATACCTCATCGACCATACCTAAACTTGTCTCAACCGGATTTGCTTCCTTTTTGGAGTCATCGTTCTCTTCTTTCCTCTTCCAACAATCTTTCTTGAGATGCCCAGATTTATTACAATACCAACATTTTCCCTTACCCTTTTGAAGCGATGGGATGTTTTACTCTCGAATTCTCAGCAGATGGGCCTCCAGCCATTGCTTACCGATGTAGGGGTTTGCATCATGAACTTCTGGCACTCTTCGGAATGTCCGCTCCTAGCGGGGAATGGAGAATTCGGGTTATCGGTTATTGCGCAGAGCTAATAGAAGTGACTAAGTGATTCTAGGAATCAGGCAATGAACACAAAAGAGTAACTGCCTTGTCTTCATCTTCGATTTTTACATCCATACTAGATAATTGACAAATAAGAGTATTGAAAACATTTAAATGATCAGCAATTTTTATACCTTCCTTCATTTGCAAACTATACAATTGCCTCTTCAAGTAGATCCGGTTTGTCAAGGATTTTGTCATATAAAGACTCTCCATTTTGCTCCATAAGCCTGCAGCCGTACTTTCTCCAACAATATTAAAAAGAACCTCATCAGCCAAACACAAACGAATTGTGCTAATAGCTCTCATATCCAGATCTTCCCAGTCCTCATCAGACATATCTGCAGGTTTCTTTGATTTTCCTACCAATGCCTTATGCAAACCTTGCTGCACTAACAAATCACGCATTTTGAGTTTCCAAAGCTCAAAATTATTCTTTCCATTAAATTTCTCCACCTCAAATCTTGTATTTGAAACCTTTGCCATTTGATGCTGCAGAATCAACACCAAATTCTAACACAGTTGCTGCAAAAAAAATGCTCTGATACCACTTGTTATAAATGCGGAAGCTTTAACCTAGAAACATTAAATTTACAACACAAATTAGATGCAAAGAAGTAACAAGAAAAAATAAAGAAGAATAATAGAACAAATGAAAATACACAGATTTACGTGGTAAAACCTTCACAATTTGCCAAGGAAACATCCACGGGGCAAGTATTGGTAATCATATTGCTTAGAGGAAAAACAATTACATCTACAATCTTCACGACTGCAGCAATATTGCTGTACAATTCACTTCTTTTTCCTTCAAGAGAACAAATATTTATAACCTCTTGAAGATAACAATAATTTCTCAACATAGAATAAAAAATCAGATTTATTCTTTCAAAGATAATTGAAATCTTTCTTCCGAAAGCAAAAAACTGTTCTTTTTTTTAAAATAAGAGAAAGATTCTTTTATTGTTTTAACAATCTTGTTTTTTCCTTGTTTGTGATTGATTTTCACAATCTTTTTCTTGTTGTCACAATCCAACAGTATGTTTCCCTTAAGCAGGAATGTGTAAAGTAGAGTTCTTCCACAAGACACACTACTCCACGCCCACCTCATTCTCACAAAATTTAAATACACCATCTTTACTTATATACGAGAATTTTTATCATGTATGCCAAGTACGACAATCTTAAGGATGCACAAAAAATGTTAGACAAAATGTCTCACCTAAACGCAGTTTAATGGACTACAATGATATTAAGACACGTGCACGATGGATGTTTGAATCAAGCGTTGTAGCTCTTTCATCAGATGCGGGAACAAAATGTGGTTGCATCGACTACATTGCTTTCAGGATATGTTCAGAATGGGCTATGTAATGAATGTTTGAATCTTTTTAGATAAATGCAATTTATAGGTGTCAAGTCAAATTTAGATAAATTTGATCACATTGGCTAGTTTTCTCTCTGCATACGTTAGCTTGGAAGCACTGGAACGTGGCAAGGAAATTAATGGACAAATAATTATAAGCTATTAATGAGAAGAGATTTCCATAATCCATTAAAATTGTTGATAATAAATGTTTCTAGATTAGATCGTTTTCAAATTTTTACATCAATGTTTTGAATCACACTCTGTGATCCATCATCAAGATGAAAGAAGAGAGCAGGATGATTTTTCTCTCCTCATGCTCTCTTCTTTCAACCTAATGATAGATCGCGGAGTGTGATTTGAAACGATGATGCAAAAATTTAAACACAACCTAATCCAAAAACATTTATTGTCAATAATTATAAGCTATTATCAAATCGACGTCTTTGTGAAAAATGGGCTTACATAAATGTATGGCAAATGTGGTAGCAGACAGGTGTTAGGAAGTAAGATTGTCTAGAATGTAAAAAAGTTTCTAGAATGTAAGGATTTTCTAGAATATTGAAACAGCTAGAAGTTGTTCATGAAAAGAACATTCCAGCTATAAAAGTCTCTAGATTACTAGAAGTTTCCAAGCTCCACTATAAATATGAAGTTGTTCTTGCAAACAACACTCTAGTTGTAAATTGTTGGATTGTTTGGAATACAAGTTAGACTGTTATACTTTCTACAACTGTTTTCTTTGTTTTTATGCTTTGTGTTTGCCCTGTTTTTTGTATTGTATATGACTATTATTTCATAATTATATATATTTGGGCCTATTTTTACATGGTATTAGAGCTAGAAAAAATATTGCTAGAGGGATTTGCTGGAGGAAAATATATTGTTGGAAGTGGTTTGTTTGTAGGGCTGATCTATTATTGGAGTGATATTTGGTTGCAGGGCTATTATATTGTTGGAGTAATATTTGTTTGAAGACTGATTTTATTTTGTGGCTAACATGGGCTCTTCAAATGAAGTTTTGCCTATCTTTGATGGAAGTGGTTTTGTAGATTGGAAGATTGCAGTCAAGAATGCTTTGAGAGAAAAGGCTCTATGGAGGATAGTGAATAAGGAAATTGGAGAACCCCAAATTGACAGAGAAAAGGAGTTGTGGAAATGCAAGTTGGAACAAGCAAGAGGTATTATTGGTAAAGCTTTGAGCCCCAATCTAAATAGAAGATTTGTTGATGTTGATAATCCAATAGAGTTATGGGGGAATTTAAAAAAAGATTATAAAGATGTAGATATTGCTAGCATGTTTAGTATAGAAGAAAAATTGGTGAATTTAGATCCATCTGATTTTGAAAAAATGATTGATTACTTCAATAAAGTTACATTTTTAAATGCTTAGTTGAAAAAAATAGGTGTTGAATATGCAAAAAAATATTTTCAGTTGATTGCAATGGTTGAAAGTAAGCTTCCCCGGCCATACAAGGTATTTAAGGAATCAAGGAAAAGGGTTCTTCAACTAAATTCCAATACCCCCCAACAGACTTTTGATTAATTTTATAAGTCAGTTTTAGATGAAGAAGTTCAACTTATTAAGAAGGATATATTAAGAAGAATCATGTATATGCAACTAAAAGTAAATTTTCTAAAAATTTTGATGAAAAAGAGAATTGGAAAAATAAGTCTAGAAATGATGATGGCTCTAACCACTTTTCTAGAAATGATGTTGCAGAAAACAAGTTGGAAGAAAACCCATTATTTGCAGGTATTGTGGAGGTGAGAATCACATTGATAAATTTTGTTTGAAGAAGAGGGACAATGAAAGGAAACAATATAAGCCTAACCAAGAAAGGTTTAATGATGACAAGATGGATAAAAATAGCTTTCTGGTTGTGTCCTTTCAAAAGCAAGGAAAAGGTAAATCCACTGTTATAGGGGGTTATTTTGCTTCATATTTTAATAAATAATGGATTCTAGATTTAGGAACATCTTATCACGTGACTGGAGATAGATCTTTGTTTATTGATTTTTATTTAGGGAAGAATTTTGATCAAGAAATTACTATTGGCAATAAAATGAAACTTTCAGTTTTGGGAATAGGGACTGTTAATGTAACAAATGGGTCTTTGAAAAATGCTTTACTGGTTGAAGAATTAGGGGTAAATCTTATTTCATTATATAAAATAGTTCAAGCTGGAAATGAGTTTGTTGTCAGTACTGATCAAGTTATTGTTAGAGATTAAAAAGACCCAAGCAGTATAATTGTTATTGGTAGAGTTGATCATGAAGATAGTTTATTTAAATTTGTGGGGTTTGTTGATGATAAATACACTCTCTCTCATGCTTTTGTTGCTCAGACTGATTATATGTCAAAACTTTGGCATGCCAGACTTGGACATATAAATTATAGAAAATTACAAAACATGATTAAAATGGATATGGTTAAAGGATTAACAAAAATTTCAGCTTCTGAAGGTGTTCGTGAAGGATTTATGTTAGGGAAACATCATCGAGATCCTTTTGATTCAGATAAAGCATGGAGAGCTAATTATTTGTTGCGACTCATTCATAGTGATTTATGTGAACCATGCTATACTTCACTCTCAGGTGCTAGGTACCTTCTCACTTTTATTGATGATTACAGTAGGAGAGTATGGGTTTATTTTCTTGAAAGGAAAAATGAAGTATTTGAAGTTTTTCAAAAGTTTAAGGCATTAGTTGAAAATCAGAGTGGGAAAAGAATTAAATGCTTAAGGACAGATAATGGGGGTGAATATTGTAATTATGCATTTGAATCATTTTGTGAAAGTTGTGGCATTAAAGTGCAAAGAACAACTCCATATACCCCTCAACAAAATGGAGTGGTTGAACGAATGAATATAACTCTTCTAGAAATGGCTCATTGTATGTTGCATTTTAAAAGCTTGCATAATAAATTTTGGGATTTGGCTATCTCTTGTGCCACACATATTGTGAATAGAATTCCTACTAAAGCCCTTAAATATGTTACTCCTGAAGAAGCATGGAGTGGAAGAAAGCCTCATGTTGGATATTTTAAAGTGTTTGGATGTCTTGCTTGGGCACACATTCCTAATGAAAAGAGAAAAAAGTTAGAACCAAAAAGTCATAAGTGTTTGTTTATGGGTTATAGTGAAGAATCAAAGGCTTACATGTTATATGATTTGGCAACAAAAAGGATTTTTGTTAGTAGAGATGTAAAGTTTGATGAAGAATCACAACTTATACCCACTTCTCATTCTACAACAGCAAATGATTCCAACCTTTCAGATATTTTACAAGGAAATATTGATGAGGATGAGTTGTGTAGTTCTACAAATGATGACAATACCATTGAAAATGAAACAACTAATGTTTATAACTAGCCATTTTCTGCAGGTAGTGATGATGAAGAAGATGACTTTTCAGCTAGAAAAAAGACAAGGAGTGTTGAAGAAATATACAAGCAAGGCTCAAAGATCCAAGGAAGGAATGGTAGTGCTCTCATGGCCAAAGTATTGCAAATTAATGACCCAAAATCATATGAGGAAGCTAGAGGGAAAAAAGAATGGGATCAAGCTATGAAAGAAGAATATGATTTAGACTAGGGCGGTGATATAGATGATCAAAAATCTATTGGAGGCTATGATTTTCATCTTGGATCAAGTCCTATTATACGGAGTAGCAAAAAGAAAACAACTACATCATTGTCTTCTTGTGGGGTAGAATATAGAGCAACAAAAGACGCAGGAAAGGAAGCAATTTGGATTCGAAAGGTGAACATTAAGGGGGGATAGTGTTATAATGTTCTCCTCTCCTTTGTATCTTTTTGTAATATTCTATCCAATCTTAAGGGGGGATGTTAGGAAGTAAGATTGTTTAGAATGTAAGAATTTTCCAGAATATTGAAATGGCTAGAAGTTATTCATAAAAAGAACATTCTAGCTATAGAAGTCTCTAGATTACTAGAAGTTTCCAAGCTCCACTATAACTATGAATTTGTTCATTGCAAATAGCACTGCAGTTGTAAATTGTTGGATTGTTTGGAATACAAGTTAGACTGGTATTCTTTCTACAACTATTTTCTTTTTTTTTTTATGCTCTGTTTTGCCCTATTTTTTGTATTGTTTAAGACTATTATTTCATAATTATATTTATTTGGGCCCATTTTTACAACAAGAAGCACACAAAAAGTTTCAAATGCAAAATTCTTAGCCCAAATGTGATCTCGTTCAATGTTAGGATTGCCATGGTCAACACTCAGATAAGAATAGTGGATGGTATCATAACAAAGTCAAAACTGTATTGGAAAGTAGGGCAATGGGTTTTTACACCTGATGAAAAATCATGTTCAATAATTCCTATCATAGGGTGTGGAGCAAACAGGTCAATTTATTTGACTTAACGCAAACATGTCGGTATTGAAATACAGAGCAAGTGGTTACCCAATTCATAAGCTATTGGAACTTATCACGGTACTGCTGGCACTAACCCATCTTATGCTAGGGAGTATGACTACACACATTTTCACAGAAGCAATCGGGCTTGCCGTGTTTTTCAAACTAAAATATATTGGGTAATTGTACACATATTTCATTTGAGACGAGCTTGATTAGGTAATTAGATAAATATTTCATCCAAAATGAAAGTTTGTCAAAATATTTTTACAACTGGGGTGTCCCCACGATCCAACCCAACAACCTGTATCTTGTGTACTTGGGGCGAGACTAGTCCCCTGCGGGTGGGAGTCCTACATCTTAAACCTAGGAGTGGAATCCTTTGTTATTAGCAAAAGCGTAGAATTTGACAAGCTTAAATTGATGACTTTACTTCTTATATCTAAAGCTTGGAAAAAAGATCACATAATAGGCAACACCGAACTGGATTTCATTCTCTGAAGGGTAGATGTGTCCTATCTCTCACAATATAACTTTGATTATTTAATAGTTTTCTATGCTAGCCTCATATATCTAGAAGGCTCACTACAAGAAAATAATAAACACTGCCCACATTATAGAGGCCCTTCACAAGCCCAACCTTTTTAACATAATTCCCACTTTCTATAAGAAACATTACATATAAGAAAATAAATAGATATTTTTAACAATTAAATGAAATTAGATATACTTGTTGTTAAGTCACATTTTTTATTTTATTTTGCATTATAATTGGATTAATGAAATACAAATTTATAAATCTTTTTCATGTCACATATATAGATTTATTGTAAAATGATAAGACTCCATACCACAATCATGTATCCATTATAAATTATATGGTTAGGATCTATTTGATGCTAGCCCATTTAATCTCAATCATCAATCTATTTATTTAATCTAGTGTTTCTCACCAAGGAAATGTTTATCAATGCAAGTGGTTTATTGAATTGTTGTGTTAGTTAAAATTTGATTTTTTTATTAATGTAATTAAAGTTTATTTTTTTAATTCATTGAATTTGTCGATTTAGACCATTTGCATTAGTACAAGAGAGGAGGTGCCCATTTATGACCTTGAGTCACTCTAGCTAGCTAAAAAGGTTCTTAAGATTTATCAATGAAAACAACTATTTTATGAACTTGCTAGTTCCTAGTAAAACAAGAGGTCTATAGAAAGTGAATAATGCACATTATTAATATTATTCAAAAAGTTTATTAGTTGGTTAAATTTTTTGTGTAATATTTTATAATAGAATGTTAAGTTTTTCTTTTCAATTTCATATTATTGTATCAACATTAAAAGTATATGCAATTGTTAAAAGTAGTATTTTCATTTAACACCAATTATTGTATAATTGTAATTAATTATGATGAGCCTTGAGTGTTAATTATTGAAATGTATTGATAAGTGGACAACTATTAGAAGTTAATTGTTGAAGTGATGTCATGCAAATGCACAATTACCAAGCATCTAGAAATTTGAAGCTTCAAAAAGCCATGGAGTGTCTCTCAACTTCTACTTATTTCTTTTTTTATATAATTTGTGCCTTCTACAATATTTTGGCATAATATAATTCTCTCATATTCAAGTAATAATTATAGTAGAATAATATTAATATTTGAAGGTAAAATTTACTTCTTGTTTAGTTTGTAGGTTTTCTAATTTCAATGTTTAAAACTAATATTGTATTAATGTAATCATAGGTTCTAATGAAGAACTATCCAACCATGTAGCCTTAACATAAACACACATAATTTATGTGCTATGATACTCAAAACTAATATATTCTTATGAAAATCATCTTGATTCTATACACAATCAAAAATTATAATTACATCCTCAATCCTTGTTACACTAACATTACATGTTAGGACTTAGTTGTTTGAGTATTGGATGTAATATCAATACTTTTAAATTAGAGAAATCATGAAAATTAGCTTCCTTAGGCTACTCTCTCCTTTCCCTTTGTCTCTTTCTTGTTTCTCTACTATTTCCTTTGCAAATGAAAATTAGATCTCCTTTTATAATGCATCATTTGTGTACAAGGTTCTTGGTTGATCTAGATGTGAATTATTATTCTAAAACTAATATGTTCTTAAACGCAACCCTTCTAGTGACCAATAAGGCTCCTAAAATTATTAAACCTTGGGGAAAGATTCTAAACATGTATGTTACATACTATGTAGATATCACTGGAGTAATCTAGCAAACCACATTATCAAATGATCAAGGAATGAGAAACACGCATATGGACATATGTGTGATTGTTTTAGATAATTATATAATTCAAAATGAATAAAATTTGATATCATACCAAAATATTATTCCATTGGCTTGAGTGCTTGGATGAAAATTGAATAAAAATACTCAAAGGAAAATAAAATCAACTGAAGGGAAATATTTTTATTGATACAAGATAGATTGTTGGCCTAAGTGATAGAATCACCCTTCAGAATGGTAAACCAACTCGGTGCACTCTCAACACATGAATAGGCTTATGGGATAAACTCAATTTTTCTTCTCCTTCCACCTCTACTAGTCTCAAGAAAGGAACTACACCATACTATGATTTCCACTTTTATTCTTCTTACATTTATCCTCAAGTGTTCTTTCATCTTCCATTTGACTCCTCTAGAACTAATTCTCTTCCACAACTACTTTTATCTATCTATTTTCATCATTCAAAAATGTCACAATCACCACATATTCTACTATTCCATATCTACCACAAGATTATATGTCATATTTCCCTTGATATCCATATTATTTTCTATTGTGGTAAAAAAATGGTACATTTTTCTATCTTCCAAACATTTTCATTTGGTTCTCTATGTTTCCAAATTTTTCTTAGAATCATACCTTAAATTACAATTTCTTCTTTGTTATCATACATATTCCCATTACCATTTGTACTTTTGTAACTTCTTCTACATTGCTCTTTACTTTTGGACTTCTATATTATCTCACCATATTTCTTTCTTCTACACATTCATCTATTATTACTTCAACTATCTAGTCTATTTTCTAGACTTTGTCACCTATATTTGACTTAATCTTCACATTCTTCAAATTCTACCTTTCCAAGTTTCATCAACTTTCCACTCATTTTCTTCATTTATTTTGAGTGACTGTATCAACAACACCATCTGTTTTTCTAGTATCAACACTAGGCTATTGTTTTTTTCCTTAATTCTTCTTTCCTCACCTTATTAATAATTGCTCACCCTTTTCTCTAAAGTTAAATGATAATATCTCTAATCCTACTTATGCCCACATATACTCACTTCTCTCCTATTCAACACATGAATAGTCTTATAGGATAAACTCAATTTTGCTTCTCCTTCCACCTCTACTAGTCTCAAGCTTGGAACTATGACATACTCTAAGTTCCACTTTATTCTTACACCTATATTTATCCTCAATTATTCTTTCATCCTCCATTTGACTCCTCTAGAACTAATTATCTTCCACCAATCTAATTCAATTCTTGTACTATTCCTATATTTTATAGATCCATACTATTTACTATTGTTGCAAACACAACTACTTAAAGATATCAAGTTTCCACAATCCATCATGTAGTTAAGTATAATTTCCACAACTCCCATTTTTAGTTTATCTTGTTTTCTTTGTGTCAATGTCTTTCCCTTTTTTTTTGGTTCATGTTTTTTCCCTCTCTCTATTTTTGAATTCTATTATTTAGCCTCTTGTGCTACCTTGTTAGTATTGTTTTTGTGAGGCCCAACCCTATCTATAAATTGTGTGACACCTTGATAAGTTTAATTATTCTTGTTGGTGAATATATTGATGATTTAACCTAATTCCATGTTTAAAATTTTGATTTTAGTAGTAACTATTGTAAATGATTATTGTGACAAATTCTCTCCATTAAATGAAAACAGGGAAAACTGTTAAGAATGAATGTGAGCAGATAATATTTAGATTCTCAGACAAGTATCATATGAAGAATACACTTAGATCGATATGAGCTAAGAAATTTTGTGTATCTAATATTAGTTTGAATCTCGCTAATAAGTTTCATGTTACTTGGGAAATGATAATAGGTAGGAATAAAGCAGGACTTTGGAAGATCAGGGAGAAGTTTCCAGAAGGATCACTAGCCAAGAATCATCAAGGTAAATTTAAAAGATGACTCCAATCAATTAGAGGTATACCTAAGGTAGGATAATTTGAGGAAAAATTATATAAATTAGATATCAAGTTGAATGATAAATTTTATTACAGGAAGGAGTGTCCAAGAGTAAATTTAGTAGTGTAAATAAAGTATTTAGCTAAGGTTAGGTTTCCATTATTATTTAATGAATGCTCAAAGTTTCCATCTTTTATAGGGAAAGGAAATGAATATATATGTGTACTATGATTTACTAACTATTGAATTAATCTTATTGATATTTTGAACAGGTATTTATTATATTTCTAACTAACATGTATTTGGAAAAGTGCATATGAGAGTAATGCCAAGGGTAAAAGGGAGAACAATCTAGACCCAAGTCAAATATCTATCTTTTGAAATTTTGTTTTTTGACCCTATGACTTGGGAGGTAATTAGGGTTTTGTTTATGTTGTAATTGAGTGGAGGATTTTAATGATTGGTGGCTTAGTGTAGGTACTTTTTGGATCCTTATTGATTGTACTCATGTGGTTAAGAGTGTAAGATCTATTAGGGTTTTCAAATCCTTAGTTAGGTCTTGAATTTCGAATTGGCCTTTAAAGTTGTCTTTTTAGGGTGTTGTATGGTCAATTTCCTTGGTTTTTGAATAAGAATAGGCCCCTAGGACCTATACCTATGGGTTTGGAACCTTTTTGACATGTGAACTTGTCCTTGGAGTGTGAAAAGACCCCTCAAAAGTCCACATTCATGAATGTGACGAATTCAAAAGTGTTGGGGTTTGGGAAGAGTGAATTTTCACTCTCAACCTCCCACTCCCCAAAAGTTCTTGGAATAGGCACAAGAATCACACATGTGTGACCACTTGTGGGAAAGAGTGTGGGTTTGGAGGATCCCTATATATCTCAAGAAGATGGAAGATTTGGGCATTGCCCACTTCTCCTTTTGGAGAACTTTTGTGAAGATGGGAGGAGGAATGAGAAGATAGGAGGAGAAGTCCATTTGGGGAGAAAGTGATCAAGGTGGCTTGGTTGGAGGGAGAAGAAGGATAAGAGCATTAAAGTCCAACATCTAAAGCAAAGAGATAAGTTTTATTAATTCCATCTTTCCTTGTTATTTGTTGTAAGAGGGAGTTATGTTTGTGTGGATCTTTGTTGAAGATGGTGAGTGGTGAGCCTATATAACTTGATGTTATGCTATGTTTATTCTTGTGGTAAAATTTGGAAAGACTCCATGTATCATCATGGGGTTGATATATTTCTTGCTCGGGGGTATGGCTAGAGCTTATGAGGCTTCATGACGCCATTACGGTTGGGTGGAGAGCAAGGGTTATTTCATGGGTTTGGGAGTTATTAGTGTTTCCAATATTATTTGAAATAAAGAAAGTTTTCAACCCTTTCCATGCCTCTTTGAAAGTTATTGGAAGAAGTTGGATTTCTTTTGTTGACATCCTAGAGGTTAAATGTGTAATTGCCTCATTCTCTTATGGAAACTTTAAAAAAAAGAAAAAAAGGAACTGTTGAGTTTAAATTTTGTTGCCTATATTTTGAGCCAATATTGTAGCAGTAGGAGTTAAAGGCTTCCTTAAAGATATTTATTTGAATACTGTAAATGTAGGTGTGGATTTGTAATTAGGAAGATGAATGGAAATATGGGATCAGGAAGAGAGCTAAGTATCTCATTAGTATGCATGAAAGTTGTATGCATTAAATTACATCACAATTATCTATAGTTGAGCAGTTTTGAAATGAATATTCATTCATGAGTGGTTTAAAATGAAACATCTACCCGATGATACAACCAACATATATTACTATTCATGAGTTATTTTGAAGTGAATATCTATTCTAATGCTGCTTTATATTTTAGTAAGATTAGAAGCTTTGTTGCAAGAAACGATGAGTGCAAAGTCTGTCACAAGACAGTTAAATCATAGGGTTATAATTTTGTGAGAGCTGCTTGTAAAATATTTCTGGCATAGAAGCTAAAACCTTGTATTTCTTTTAGCGTGTCCTTCCCAAAAAAATAAAATAAATAATAATAATAATTTGAAGACTGTGTCTTTCCCTGCACTTCCTCGGTGTAGTCAGCCCTATACACTTCCTCACAACATCTGTAGTTTGGGAGAACATCTGCCCGCATCTTCCTAGCCGTGTCATTTTGCGAGGCCTGCCTGTGTCAAAGAGGAGCCCCTGCACAGGGTTTGGAAACCCATTAAAGCACACAAAAAGGCACGTCAATTATGGGAAGTGCACTCTGCATCATGGAGTGGTATGTGTATGCATCATGCAATTCATCAACTAAATTTTGCAAGACTTCATGTTGAACAAATTCCTCTTATTGTGTCTAGTAATAGACTCAATATTTTATAGTAACGTCTGTCAAGCTAGGAAGGAAGTAGTTATATTGTGATTACTGTACATAAATGAAACAGACCTACTCAACTCATCAAGTGTTGCATTGCAAGCAAACAAAAAATAAATATCCTACAAAAAAAAAATAGTGGTCAGAGAACTGCGTAATTATTTACTACTTGTTTACTAACCCCTACATATATTATTCCATATAAACGAAAAATAGGACATCTGCACTCAAATAAATTTTTGGGCGAATGAAATATTAACAGCTTGGAAACCAAAGAAGTATTTAAATAACTAGCTACAACCCTAAAAATATTGTGGTCATAACTAGGCAGCAAAGAGACTCCACGCGATCCTCCAATTTCTCCATACTAGCATTCTAACGATACTTGCATGCTGGTGCTATAGTTATCCAATACCTTCGAACTGTGGGCTCTCATTGTTTGCACCTTCTGTTGTATGACTTTTGTCACGGGCATTCACAACCATTGCCCTCTTCAAGTAGGCACTAAGTATATTAACTATAGGATATGGTATGTGGTCTGGCGTTAAGTGAGAAATTATCCAACTAGTGACCAGTGGTATCAATAAAAAAAATTCAAAATTGGTCTGTTATTGACATAGGTCACTGGCAAGCGGGATGTTAGCAATATTTGTAGGATAGTAACCCTCACCAATTTAATTGCAAGTACAATGCAAATTTTGAATCGAACCAAAAGCTGGAGATCAGTTTCAATTTCTTAGACGTCCCATCCATAGTCAAAGTTCTAGTAAATATCTTGCAGAGTGATGGGATATATGAGTTGGATTCAAGATGATTACAGTCATCTACACCAAAAATATTAACTGCGGGATAGGCGTTCAGTGGGTAATGGGTGGAGTAAGGCAAGTGTCTTCTAGGACAGCGTAGGAAGACAAAAAAATAAAAATTAACACGACAATAATAAATACAATCAGTGATATTCACAGAAGACTGGGAATTCCCTGCTCTTTCTGTCCAATCAGCGGCAGTGGAATGTGTTTCCCAAGGCCATCTCAAATCTAGAGTTATATCCCTTCCTATGAGTAGTTACGGGTCAATTTTGGTGTAAAAATATCTACTGCGTGTAAAAGGCTCCCCTCTTTTTGTTTGGGCCACCTTTGCTATGGTGTGCGAATAATAAATTTTGTTGTCATGTCTAGATGTCTAGCCTGCAAATTTTGCTAGAGTTCCCTCTGTCATTGGTGGCTTGATCTATACGTCTAAACCGGTCCTTAATACGCTTCAATCCTCATATGCAATCCTCATTTAATGTTAGATGGGTAGAGGGTTGCATGGGGAAATGGTATGTACAATTTATTAGAAAATCCAGGCATTATGGTAGGACTGCGTGTGTAGGCAGTTGAATAACAACTAAAACCAGAGGAGAGTAGACAGATAAAATGGGGCTGACCAAGCCTTACGTGCTTTGGAGGACATATCACAGAGAGGCATATCAACAAACGTGGTGGATAGAAATAGAGATCACATCGTGTTTACTGCCTCCTCCATTGCTCGTTTGGGGAGGAGGAACAATCACCTTGTCTTTCTGGTAGGCAAAAAATTATAAGAAGGTAGTATTTTTTTTTTTAAAAAGAAACTTAAAGTTTCATTTTAGTCTTATATATATTGTGGGACCTTTCTTTAAAGAAAGATCCTAACTAACTTAGGATTAATTATTCATTTTACTTTATATTAATTACCCATAAAAGTAGGTAAGTATAGTTATATGTATAAACTAATTTAATTTCAAATTATGGACTTTTTCTTATGATAATATAAACCAATTTTAGTTAAGGATTTAATAATGTTAATAAAGAATTGTACATACAATCATGGTTATTTATATCAAGTAGATTATTGCGCGAGGGTATTGCATTCCATTGCAATATTTGAACTATAATTTGTTATTAGTTATAACAAAGTTTTAGTAATTTGTTGAATATATTATCTTATAGATATTTAATCACTTTTCTATAGGTCGTATGCCTTATTATTCCTTATGTTCAAATTTTTGTGGGTTGTGTCGATTAATAAAATTTGACTCCATAAATTTGCTATAGTGTAAAAGGTTACCTAATATGTTTTATTAAATAGGTCCTCAAAACCAAACCCTATTTCTTGAATACCCTTATTGATAAATTAATATTTGAAAATAAAGAGGTTATTTTCAAATATAAACTTTTACTCAAAAAGAATAATTCAATAAAATCTTGTGCACCCTCCATAAAAGTCGTACATTAAATCATATAAATTCTATAAAAATAAAATAGTTGATATGGTATAATTGAAATAAGTGAACATGTTCCCAACATAGTCCAAGGTGATAGGAGTTGGATTAATACTTGGTGAGTAATGAAAATGACATGTGCTAACTCGCTCACGATAATGCTATTTGTTTTTTTTTAATTTTTATTAAGAGGATTACTAGATAGATATTTTTCTTATATTGAATGACCCAGCTCATTAATTTAGCAAGTTATTATAAGTAAAGAAGATGGGTATGAATATTTTAACTATCTTATCTAGTTAAACATGAGAAGAAACCCCTTTAAAATTGGAAGAGTAAAGTAAAGCAACTTAGTAATTTTCGTTGTTATTATTCGAAGAATAATTAGATCAAACATATTTAAAATTGGACTAGGAGAGTCAGTCCACAAGTTTCTTTAGTTTGATAAATCTTGAGTTGTGCCTCATCCAATTTATTATTATTAACTAGACTGTTAAAGTTGTGTTATGTAAATTGGTGCGATGGGTATGTGTTAGGTTTAAAACTTTGTTGTCAAAAAAAAAAAATGTTAGGTTTTTCTAGCATAAAATTATGGGCATTACAGTTTTCTTTTATAGTATTCTTTTAAATTAATTTTCAATTCGGTTTGCATTGGTTTCTTTTTAAAGTCTTTATTTTATTTTATTAATTATTGTGGTTGTTGGGCTTCCTTTTTCTCTAAATTTTGTTTAGTTTATAAAATTTGTAGTTTGTAAATTGTATTCATTTCTTTCGATATATTGCTAATCCATCTTTGTGTTTTTAGGTGGGCTTTAGTTTCATTCTCATTTTCTCCTTTTAGTCAATTTTTAGGATTTTGTAATTAAAAATCTCTTTGTTTATTACCATCAATTTTTGAATTTATTGTCTAATTTCATTCTTTAGATTTTTAATTATTTTGGCCCTTTTTAATTTTTAGTTTTTTTTATTCTTTTTTTTCTTTTGTTATTGGTTTCCTTTTAGGATCTTGTTTCTCCCTTTTAATATTTATTTCTTTTATTATGACACATTTTTCTTAATTTTATTCTGCATTTCTCTCTTGGTTTATTTTAACCTCCTTTATTTTACTTTTTAGCTTAATTTCATTTTGGTCCTTCCTCTTCAATTTTTTTCTTAGGGATTTTAGGTTGGATTTTGTTTTCTCTTCTCTTATTCTTGTTTTTTTTTTTTTCCAATCTCTTTACCCAACCTCAAACTGTGTTCCTCCATATGTGTTCCCCAACTCTATATTTTTAGCTCTTGTTGATTTGCAACTATTCATTTCTTCTCCTTTAGCTCTCTCTCATCTTGATGATAGATCATGTAGTGTGATTTGAAACGTTGATAAAAAAATGACGACACAATCAAATCCAAAAATTATACTTATCTACAACTACTTCTATCTATCCATTGCCATCCTTCAATAATATCACAATCACCACATATTCTATTATTCCATATCTACCACAAGATTATATCCCATATTTCCCTTGATATCCATCTTCTTTGCTATTGTGGTAAAAACCAATACATTTTTCTCTCTTCCAAACACTTTCATTTGGTTCTCTATCACTATTTCCAAATTATTCATATAATCATATCTTAAATTACAATTCCTTCTTTGTTATCATGCATCTTCCCGTTACCTTTTGTACTTTTGTAATTTCTACATTGCTCTTTACTTTTGAACTTCTATATTATATCACCGTATTTCTTTCTTCTACGCATTCATCTATTATTACTTTAACTATCTAGCCTATTTTCTATACTTTATCACCTATCTTTAACTTAATCTTCACATTATTCACATTCTACCTTTTCAAGTTTTATCAACTTTCTGCTCATTTTTTTCAATTATTTTGAGTGACTGTGTCAACAACACCATCTCTTTATCTACTATCAACTCTAGGTGATTGTTGTTATTTCCACAATTCTAACTTTCCTCACCTTAAAATAATTGTTCACCCTTTTCTCTAACTAAATTATAATATCTCTAATCCTATTTACACCCACATATACACACTTCCCTCCATTTTTTTTTTTTTTTTAATCTATATTCACTTAAAAAATATTGATGCCAAACATATTAACCTCATATTACTTCCAACAAATTTTAATATAAATTATTTGATTCATCCACATTTCCTT
>VDFB02301260.1:0-40146 GCA_007258455.2 Sequoia sempervirens
AAACCCTAATTCTAGAAGGTTCCAAAAAGCTTGTTATAAGCAGCTAAGATGTATGTAGATGAGGGTGTATTCTAAGAGTCTAATAGTGAGAGTGTTTTCTCTTGATCTTTGGTGGTGATACTCATGTGAGAAGCTTGTTATGCAAGTATATTGTAATCTTTTTGTTTTTGAATAATATAGTGAGCGACTTTTGGAGTGTGGGGTTTTTCTATCAATATGGTTTTCCCCATGTAAATCATCGTGTTGTGGTAGGCATAATATTTTTGTTTAAGTTTTTGTAACTGTTAAAGATCTATAATTTTTTGAATTTTTCTCCTCTCAAGATTAGTGTAGGAAGTTTTTCTACTACCTTAACTTCCTTACAATTCTTCCATTGTGATCGTTGCTCCACGAGTATCTGAGGAAATGATGTCAATTATGAGCTTAATCATATTATATATTAGTAAAGATGTATGTTTACCCTGGATCTGTGGATCCCTCATGTGATCATCTTTTTTCATGTTATGTGGCTTTGTTTTGGGGGAAATCCCTTGTTATGATCTAGATTTATTTGGAATTTTTTTATTGGCACAGGACTTTCTAGTAAGGTCTCATGACCTTGTCATATTGCATTTATCATTTTATACCTTAAAGCAATTGCTCACAAATTGGTGTTTAGAAATTACTTTAAGGTGGGACATGCATTCCATTATGTGCTTCACTTCGTTCACACATGTTGGACTTAGTGATGTGTTGGCTTGGCATTTTGATCATTTGTGTAGTACCTTATTAGAATTATTGGGGTCCTATAATTATTAGTATGGTTGACATGGGTACGCATCTAGTGAAAAATAGTCCTCACTAGCCCTTATGCGTTTCTCATTTTTCTACTCTTTTTAGAAGGTTCACCTAGTAAATATTAGACTTCACTAGCCCGTGGTGCCTTTGGTTCATGATTCACCTGTCAAATATCACAATTTTTTATCTTGTGAGTCATGAATGCTTGAGGTATGGATCCTAGTAAGATTTATGTGAAGCTTTCTATTTTGTGATTTTCATACCCTCCTTTTTGCATTTGTATTATGTTAGCATTGTGTTTTGCATTTTTTTTGTGTTTTTGTCATGTATGCTTTGTGTTGTCATGTTGCATTGATTTTCATACATGTATTTCCAATAGTCCTTATGTTGGTTTTCAATGGGATCTTGAATCATAGGGGCTCGTGCACTTCCCTCTAGATTCATTACCATCCTTTCTCTTCAATATTTCGATAATTGAACCCCTCTTAACATATTATTACTTTAGTGTGTGTTTGAGCATAAGTTCATACTCTCATTAAAGTGGGGGATAAATGTAACATCATAAATTGTCACCCTTGACATTTTCACACTAGTTTTTTCTCTATCCTATTTCTTGGCCCTAATCATGCACCTAATTTCCTAAATTATGCATTTTGTTTCCCATTTATAATTTATAAAAAAATAAAATATGCAAGATCAAAGTATGCATTTAATATTTTTCTAGGATGATACTTCAGATCCTAGAAAAGTGGATTGACAAGAGTTCCCTTGGCACCCTTGTCCCCCTAAAATGGCCCCAAATTTAAATATGTTGGTGTTGGTAATTTACTATTTCAAATTCAAATCCTAATTATTGGCCATCGATATTTAATTTTTGGGAAATTAAGTTAATTCTATATAAATATAGTATTTTCACAATTTTAAAGTGGAGAAGAAAGAGGAAATTCATTTAAGCAAATCAAGTGTCCTAAAAACAATCAAGAGAAAAATTTATAGAATTATTGCAACATTTAATCATCCAAGCCTCATTGCAAGTTTTATGTGAGTTTATTCATGTTTATGCGTGCATTTTGTGTGTGAGTACTAATGCTTATAGGTCTTTAAATCAATTCAAGCAAAAATGCAATAAATACTTGAAGGTGATGTACATGACTTCAATCCCTCAAGGAGATCAAATTTGAGTGGTGAGTTACAAGTTTATTCATTACACCATTATTATTTAGCCTCTATCCCTCAAAAGGATAAGCTCTCTTTATCATCAATTTCACCATTGTGGAGGTAGAAATACAAACATGAGGTTTGATTGAGGCAAGCCCTTATATGGCACAAACCGTTCTCTCCTTTTGAATGCGTAGGTTATAGATCTAAATAAGTTTGGAAGAAGACTAAAGATAATTTTTCATTTGTGTATTCAAGCCCTAAAACTTGATAGGATTCAAAAACTCAATATCTTACTAATAGACAAAGATCTAATAACAAGATCTAGAAGGAAGAAGCAATAGACTAGGGACTTAAGGATTATGAAACCATATTTTAGTGTCATAACAATGCATTTTCATAGTTAGCTAGTTGCATCATTGTATTTCATCAAAAATCCATTTCAAAAACTTCCCACACATAGAAAAAGGGAATTGCACATCAAAGATTGGTTGTCTCACCTTTTAGCTTACAAGTTAATCTCATATCCTTGTCCATATTCAATTCCCCAATGTAATTTTAGTGAAAGGTGATTAGTCCTAGTTAAACCCTAGGTTCTCACTTTTCCTACAAAACAATAACCATAATGCAAGATCAAATAGACAATCCAAAAGATAACAAAAATATATAGCTTGGTAACACCCTCAAGAGAGAAAAAAATTCCAAAAGCATTCATACTCCATCTATTATTCAACAATAAATAAATACATGCACTTATAGAGTTACAACATGATTACTTCTAAAATATCAAGCCTCTCCAATGCATCCTCCATGTTTCCAAGCATGAATCTACATACTCCATGTCATGCTTCACATATGCACCCCTCAAGAAAATGATAATATTACAACCCACTCATCTAGCCAACCTTAACCATTAAAAATGTGTTTTCTTTTATAGATACAAGATCACAAAAATACAATCAAGAGGTAAGATAAAACCATGTGCCTCAAAACCATGAGTACAAAAGACCACTGACCCCTCATTTAGTATTGGATACTAATTTTGTAAATTATTAAATATCTTTCCCCAAATATTCAATAATTATCCTATATCTCCCACACATAAAATAATTAACCAAATTTTAAAACACAACTTTATAAGTGGCCTACCACTTTGCAAAGGCATCAACAACCTATCATGGCCTCCTTCTTGCTAAAGAGGCTAGTGTGAGAAAATTGTGGTTGGAAGAGGACTCCCTGAATATTAGCAATTGTCTAATGAAGGTGAATCCCCCGTTGTGGTCCATATTGCATATCATAGAGGATTCCCTTTCTATTGTAAGTTCCTTTGATGATTATAAAATTTCACATGTCTTCTATGAGGCAAATACTCTGGCTGATGGTTTTGCAAATGCGGGTGTCATGTCTCATAAATGTTGCAATTATTATGATTCCATCCTTGTTAATCTCCAAAGCATCCTTTATCATGATCAAATTTCTTGTCTTGGTGGTAGTAACCTTGGGAGAAAATGGTTTATTATTTTAGCTTTATCTCCTCTCTATTTGGTTTAGGAGTATTGAGTTCAAAGCTTGTCCGATTAATAATTACATATCTTATGGAAACAAGCTGATGGAAGTGGTAATTATAGCTGGGTGTAGTCATGCTATCAAGTTTACATAGATTATGGGGGCCTTTTTTTCTTATTTCTAGATTATTCTCTTAGTTTTTTTTGCTCATCAGAACAAGAAGATTGTGGTGAGGGCGTCTGTAGTTGATATGGGTGGAGACCATTGCAGGTAGGAGTGTAGGTAAGAGCCTCTCTCCTGTGAGGAATTTAATGGTAATACAGTTGTGTGGGAGTATCTAGAGAAAGGGGACATTTACCTTATTTGCTGAAACTATATGGGTTTGATTATGAGGTCACTGGGGTATTTGTGAAGGGGTGGAATAATCACATGTGCTATCAAGAGTTGGAGGTGAATGTCATTAAGGGTTTAATTGCTAAAATCACGGGATTACCCATGAAGGGTAAGAAATTTTACAAAGATTATGGAGCTTCTAAGTGTGCTCTGGAAAATTTATTCAAGTGTAAGGAATAGGACAAGCTCAAGAGTGTGGGAAGCATGAGGTATGACCATTCTTCTATCAAGCCGTTGTGGAGAGATGTGGCACTGACAATTATGAAATATTTCACACTTTATGGGAGGTATTTTGTAATCTATGGGTACCATTTTATGTTGTTGAATCACTTTAGGCATAATAGTTTGGTGTTGTTTCCATAATATTTTCTCCTCTATATGGAAACTAGCATAAAAGATCATAGAAAAAATCCTAGTAAAAAAATTCTCCATGAGGGTCTTATGATCCTTATCATTGACTATATCAAAATGAAGTTTATTCCTAAAATCCCTAAGATTTCCAATTGACAAAAAGGTAAGGGGCTTGCACTAGGTTATGACACGGGGGACTTGGAAGAGGAATGGTATGGGGATTATGAGGAGGATGGCTCTAAAGAGTTGGAGTCATTGAATAAATATGGTAAGACTATGTAGGACCTCAATCCAAAGGTTTATAACTATTGGTCAAAAGGATATGAGACAAATATTGAAATGAAGGATGTTGTGTCATCTGGTGCTAAGAAGGGTTCTAAGAAGAAGAAAGGTGGTCAAAGGGATGAGAAGCGAGAATGTGGGAAAGAAAAAAACTTGGTTGATGAAGGGGTGAAAGGTTTTGGTGTGTCACCTATTCATACTATTAAGGGGAAATAGGGGAGGAATAAGGTTGATAAGGGGCATTGTGTGGAAGAAAAAGGTCTTGAGGGTGATGGATTTAAGAGTAATAGGGATGTTTATCCTATGAAAATTGGGTTGGCGACTCCTTATTGAAAGGGTTTCAAGAAGGTTGAGGATAAGAAAGGGATTTTGGAGCTATTGGCGAACTCAGCGGTGAACTCTAGTAAGTAGCAGGTGGAGGTAGAAGTAGTTGATTTGGAGGATTCTCCTACTGAGGATGTTTTGAAGGATAATAGTTTGGATTTGAGGTGTTAGCATGAGAATGTTGCTACTGCTTCTTTCAAGCCTTTGAACTGGGATGAAATTGACCTGGATGTTTTTTGTAGAATGACACAGGATGGGACGAAAAAATATCCTCTTGCTATTTAAATGGATTTTCTTAGAGGTCAAGGATCTTAATGCTAAGTTGAATGAATGGTAGAGTGTTTGTGTTTCACTAGTTAATTGTAACAAAAAGGAATGGATGGTGAAAAGTAACTTTAAAACAATGAATGTTGTTCTTGACAAGGTAGTGGTGGATGCAGAGAAAATGGGTAGGGACCATGAGGAGAGGTTGGTGTCCTTGGAGGATAATGTCTGTAGGGATCATGAGGAGTGGTTTGTGTCATTGGAGGACAAAGTCAATAAGATTTGTGTAGACATGAAAAATTTACATTATGCATTCGATCAAGATTCGGTCAAATTAGACGTTGCATTAGGACCATTCATAAATTAATCAAGTGCATTTTCATCCATTTATTAAATAATCTCAAGGTCATTTATCAAATAAACATTATCATTCAACCTTCATCCTGCATCATCCATTTAATTAAATAAATCAGGACTTCATTTAAATCAAATCTTAAATCATTTTCCATCCTTTTCTGATTTAAATAAATCAATTATCAAAGTCCAAAAAGTCAAATCAGTTAATCAGCATTAAATCAGCATAATCATCATTAAATTAATCTAATCCTAATCTAAGGCTAATCACATCCCACTTGCATTATCTAGACCTAGCCACTTGCACAATAAATCAATTTTATTGATTTATTAAAATCTCATTTTCTCTCAACATGACAAGTCAAACAGGGCATTTATTGCTGTTTTTCCTTGTCCCCCTCTCAGCATTTATGGCAAAATTTGAATTCAAATTTTCCCCCTCTTGGGCACTCTTCCCAAATCTTGCACATACATTAACTAATCACATGATGACAAGTGTTCTCAATTCATTGGCTTGTTTTTGATCCCACATTGGTCCCTCTTCAACATTTGGCATTTTGAAAATCTTTAAATAGGTGCATCATCCTCAAGCAAATCCTTCACAATCTTCAGAATTTCATGCAAGGTTACTCTCTTCATTTGAGATTTGATCTTGTCCATTTCACTCCATCATCTCCATTAGCATTTTATCATTTTGAGCTTTTATCAAGGATTGGGAAAGGGTCACTAGCACATGTGACACCAATCCACTATGAGATAGAGTTGGATCATGTCTTTCACATGCTTTCTTTAGTTTCTATTGTTCTATTTTATTGCATGATTGACATGTTTCATTATTTCATAGGGATGTTAAAATGTTGTTTCGTTTTAAACTAACCATTTGCAGATTTTAGCATCCACAAAATGGCGCTAGAAGGAGGGCCTTCATTTATATTTTGGCTTATCTTTGAAAGTCATTTGCTTCATTATATTTTCTATCATAAGAAATAGGAATTCTGTGATTACTTTCAATTGTTTTGACAGCCAGCAATCTCTTTGTTTATGGTTAATTCGTAGAAAGAAAAATGTTGTTTGTATTAGAGAAAAGGGCTACACTGTTAACATGTTTCATGCTTTCTCTGTTTTCGACATAAAATCCCCTGTTTTCTGCTTCCTTTGTTTAAAAAAATCCCCTGTTTTCTGCTTCCTCTGTTTAAAATCCTTTGTTCATGCATTTTTCATAAGGGGGGAACGAAAATCCATCCGCTATTTCAAAGCTCCCATACTGGCAGTAGGCACAGAGGATGCTAACAAAGGTTGGGGAGTCTGACTTTACATCTGCCAGTTGCATTTTCATAAAAGTTTCAAAATTCCTTTGCAACGAAACCATTCTTTGCAGTTCTGGGATCATATTTCTTCGAGTCATACAGTCAAAAAGTTCACGTGTTTTGTCTATACTTACACAGATTACATTTGCTTGAAAATTTCTAGCGCATAAAATAGATTTATACTTTCTTTAATGGTTCGCTGGCATTAAAGTATGGCAGATTGATCTGGAAATGGCGGCCTCAGAAGACAAATAGTTCAGACACCGACGCCACTGCTATAGAGGACTCGCAAAATTTGAATGAGACCGTAGTTGTTTCAAGAACTCTTTCAAACAGTTCACAGGCGTTGTCTCTTCATAGTGTACGTGCCTTCTCTATACTTTCGCATTTTGCACACATATCTTAAGTTGTTTTGAAAAGCACGTTTGAGTGTTGCTTCTAGTTGAATGCAAAGGTAGGGAGGATACTCGAATTGCAGATCGCATCCCTCATATCCGTGGCCCCATAACTAACGCCATTAGTGTGCTGGAGAGGTTCGCACAAAAGAAACATTCATATCAGAAAGAAACGTACCAGCTATTGCCTGCGCACTGTGGCCTTCTTTTAGAACAAAATGGCGCTAGTTAATATTGAGCTTACAGTCTTTATTGCTGTTCATAGATGCTTCTAACTTTAGGCGCTATGGCTGTTTAGTGATACTCCATACTGCTTATATTTTTGCAAACACGTATAATGCCAAAAAATTCTTTGAAATTCATGCTGCATTTATGATATTATGTGCTGAACGAATGACCAGGCTATAGGTTAATATTAACTGGATTCCAATATCTCATTTAATATATATGATGTGACTTTCAACGAAAAGAATTATTTGATTGCAGAATTCAGCTTTACGCCTGCCACTGGCATTTGCTTGAAATTTCCTGACCAAGGTCCTATTTCTGCTCGGCTGGAGTTTTCTGACCTTCGAAGTTGATTTGACACTCACAATTAATTTATTATCAAGCGTTTGTGTCCCGAGATTTAAAGTTTCTTTTATGTTCTTATTGATTTGAACTATTGATTTAAAGTTTCTTGTATGTTTTTATTGATTTGAACTATTCTTTGGCATCTGACATAAACATCCGATATTTTAGTTCAAAATAGTTTTAAAATCTGTATCAAGTACAATAAGACATTTGCATGCCAGGCAGGGAAATTCTTATAAATCATCACCTCTCTTTTGATACTAGTTTGGTCGATTTGGAGGTGCTGCTCAAAGTCTAGACAGCCACAGGATCGCAAGCAAATAGGCATTCTATCAAGCAAGTTAATGCGCCCCTCCATTACGGATAACAATAGGATTTTTGCGATGCAAGGAAAATAATTATATGGCAGAGGGAGACGTGTGAATTGAAATCTCATTTATGGCTATGAGGGAGTTGCGTGAGGTTCATGTCTCTCACTAAATTGCTGGCTTGTCTTTCTTTGACCGCATCAAGGAACTCACAAAAATGGCGCTTCCTACTTATCAAATAAATTTCTGCCTAACATTTTCTTCCAGCTAATGTCCACAGTTCCAGTCGTAGCAGGGCCGTAATTGGCGTGTTACATGTCACAAGGTAGATTACAAAGATGTACCATGCAATTACATTTGATTTCTTTTTCTGTGAGCTAGCGAGCCTCTGGAAAGGTTTGAGGCGAAAGCATCGAGGAAATGACAAATTGGCGCTAGAGACAACATTGGAGACCACGGTCAAAGGCTGAAAAGTTTTGATCATACACCTGCCAATCATAAATGCTTAGCCATTTATTCGGTTGGGTGTTCTTTACTCCTTATCCTACTGCGTAGATCGTACGGTCATTATTTTCTGTCATAAAGAAATAAGAATCAGTTTTACACCCGCCAATTGCATCAATTTGAAATTTCCTTTTATGTTGTTGGGCACAGACTCAAAGCTGTTAATTGCATATTGCTTGAAAGTTTAAATTGTTTTTTACAAACTATGCGTATTGAGCTGTCCAAATTATGAGATTTGATGTTTTATTTGACTTTGCATATTTTGTGTGGACAGATGCAGATTTCGGTATGGAAAGATGCAAATTTTGTTTTCAAGAAGACAATAATTATTAAGCAGCCTTGAATATGTTTTGAATAACTATATTTGTAGGCTGAAATTGACTTTTTGGTGTTCTTTTTAACATTTCATTATGTTATCATTGGTTTCTTGAAATATTCTAAATCTTACTTGGGATAGCTTTGTATTGTTTGCAGGTTGGCATAGGGATTACTATGGTGGTCTTTTCTTCTTCTTTTTTCACATAGTGATCAAATAAACAAGCAGATTTGAGTGGAAGAAATTGAGCATTTAAACTTGAAATTTGACAAAGCATTTTTAAATGCTTGGAGCATCCAATTATTGCTTTTATTTTCTGTTTTGACCCAACTAGATCATGGTTTGTTTTCAAAGTTGGATTAAAATTGAACATACAAATTGACTAGACATTGTTTTTTGGGACTAAAATTGGACAAAGCAAACTCACACTTCATTTTTTGGTGCTTAAAACGAACTTACAATTGCTTTGAAAGTTATAAAATGAACAAGTGTTTGATTTGTGTGATTGTCTTTTGAGTACGTATCCTCTCCCCTTGCGCTTCGTGCGATCTAGGGTGCAAGAGAAACACTCAAAATACATTTTATTGCTTTAAAACACTTCATTTCAGTTTAAAAAATTGTCATTCAAAGTGAGCGTATAGGCATTTTCAGAGATTCTCTTTCTTTTGTGCCATCAAAGATCGACCGAAAGTTACTGATTGCGGGGTCTTTGCTCGCTTTGTTTATCTTAGAGGGCCCTCAGCCTTTGGGAAAAGTACTCACCTGCTGACGACTCAACCGGGTAACACTTGGGGCCAAGAGTATTTCCACCGGGATATAAATCAGATTTTGCTAAACCACCACGCTAGCTTGGTTCCTCACAAGATGGATCCCGGGGACTCTTGCCACGCTGGTCAACTCACGAACGGAAATTCCTTTACTAGAACCTATGTGCTAGAATTTGCTAAAAATCCTTAATCTATTTGTTGGTGCAAGAATGGTCGCCTGGGTTACCGCACAATTTTACGGCTTTTAGTAGAGATGGAAAGCATGCCATGGGAGTTTCATGGGTGTTGGTGCTTGGCTGCCCCGTATAAGTGAGGCCGTGGAGGGGAGCCAGTGGGGTCAAGCATCTAACCATCCGCTAAAAGTAGGCGTAGCTAGACTTGTCCAAGTGGGGACTCAACAAACATTGTCTATCACATCCATAGGGCTTGTAATTATTTTTTGTTTGAAAACACAGTGGGTATTCGAAAACATTTTGCAAACAAACACTTAAACATGATCATGCAAATTGCAAACCCCTTTTGATAGAGCAAATACCTTTTGACAAATTTAAGTGTTGTTGCCTTCCCTTGGGATTATGTCCTTAGAGGTTTCTCATCACTTGAATTTATATCGTCATTTGCTCTAACTAGGGTTAACCTAGGAAATCCCTTTGCCTCAATTTCTTGGAATTCCCACACAACACTTTGTGGGAAGAAAAGGAATTTTGACATAGGACATCTTTAGTTTGAAACATAATCAAGAAAGTGTATTTGGTAAAAATAAGTCATTAAAAGCAAAGATAAGCAATTGAGCCCCACACATGTCTTTTCAATGATTTCTCACAAGATCAAGATACAAAAACCCAAGAAAAGGAAACTTAGCCCAAAACAACACCAACAAAGACTCAAAAGGCTATATGATTTTAGAGAAAAGTTGTTGGCTAATTTCTATAGACATGCTTCAAGAGACAACCCCACTTTATATTCATTTTACTACACACAAAATCCAAGATTGTTTCAAGGGATTGGGTACCTTGCTTAGGGCATAACACGTTCTTCAATACCTTGGTCTTGTTAAGCAAAAGTCTAAACTAGGGTCATTCTAAGATCAAAACAAACATTCATCCATCAAAAACATCATCAACCATAAACATCTCACCAACATTTTGAGAAAATCTTGACACAACTATGCTAGGCTCCTTTGGTAGACATCAAAACTTTTCAAACATGAGACTTTGAATTGTTCAAACATCAAACTTGTTCAACTCAAGTGTGTGAATGAATCCCTTTGCACATGCTTAGTTGAATTATCACTTTGTTCAAATTAATGGTGGATAGATGCATCCTTCTCCCATCACTAATTTGGATTATCTTTTGGTTAGCTTGTGAGTAGACGCATCCTATTCTCACTCCTAAATCAAACTATCATTTACGAGCATTAGTTATCTTTTTTAGATCATCATCCAAACATCTTGGGGATATCTCTTGCTCAAACATCAACATTCAAAAGACAGAATTCAAAGTCTAAACATCAATCAAAGCAAACCCAAAGTACCTAGCATCACATCAAGATTTTCAATACAAATTCAAAACTTCCATTCTCACCCATATATCATACACCTTTCATCTTCACATCTTTGATCTTTTACGCATCCTAGTTTGCTCTTTTATGGTTCAAACAAGATCACAACACAAGAGGAACATGGAGTTAAATCAAGAAACATCAACCACAAGTGATCTAAGCCAAAACATTCCAGAAATCCAAAACACACCACTTCCGGACCTCACTATCACTACACACGATCCACAAAAAGAGGTCTTGGTGGAAGACATCACACCAACAGAACTAAGTGAGGAAGAAGTTCTTGAGATGCTCAAACAACCAAAACTACAAAAGTTTCTTCGCGCAATGGCTAAAATAAATCCATCAATTCTCAACACTATTGAGGATGAGCTTCTTGTACCAAATGACCAAAACACCCTTCCACAATCAACCACTTCCATTACCACCATAGAACCTACTATCAATGAGGATGATACCCTCTTCAACACGCATCAAAATCCACTTTACAACCCACTTGGATTTATCGATACATCTGAGGTTCCTTACCATACCACCTCATCATTTTCCCTTGACACGCAAGTGTCTAGACCTTTGGTACAAGCAAGCTCATCCGAAATAGAGAGACCCTACGGATTTGTCTCTTCATTTGCACAAGAAAATTTTCCACCCTTCAAATCATTCACACCTCCCACCACGTCAACACCATATTTTGGTTTAGGGATCCCCCCTTTACCTAAATTTCCACCTTTCCCTAACATAAATCACCCCATCCAAATCAATTCATCTAACCAAGGGGGTACATCACATCTTTCAAACACACCATCCACATCAAACCAACACATGATAGCTAATCAAAATACGGTCTCTCAAATACCCACTATTTCGCTCATCTCTACCATTCCTACCACTTCACCTAGTCCCACCATTCCTATCACTTCACCCATCCCAAATGCACCTATCACCACATTCACTCCAACCACTACATCCACTATACCTCAAACTTCCACTACCCCCATGACACCCCTTACATCACAACCTCCCACCACCACCATCGCTCTAAGCGCATCTCAAACTCCCACCACTCCATCCAACACAATTATGATCCCACCACCACCACCATTGCGACCAAGCCAAGTAAGCCATTACAATGCTGCATTCAAAGCATACCAACAATTGCTCCAACAATATCAAACAATTCAGCAAGCACCTATAGCCACACACGCTTCTCAAGCTTTACGGCAAAATCAAGCTCAAACATTGCTGCAACAACAAGCACAACAAGCAGCACAAGCCCAAGCTTTGTTGCAACAACAACAACGAGCTGCACAAGCCGCACAAGCCGCTCAAGCTGCTCAAGCTGCACAAGTTGCACAAGCCGCACAAGCTGCACAAGCTGCTCAAGCTGCTCAAGCTGCACAAGCTGCACAAGCCACACAAGCTGCTCAAGCTGCACAAGCTGCAAAAGATGCCCAAGATGCCCAAGCACGAGTGCAAGCACAAGCACAGTACTTTGCACAACAACAAGCAGCCCAACAACTCGCATATCAGAAAGCGTTAGAGCAATACCAAGAGCAACAAGAAGCAGCCCAACAAGCCCTAGCTGACCAACAACAAGCATTGTTGGACCAACAACATCAAGCACAACAACAAGCTCTATTAGCGCAACAACAACAAGATCAACAACAAGCGTTGTTGAAAGCATACATGGCACAACAAGCAAACATTCCACCCATTCAAACACCCACTCCACCCCCCCAAAACACCTTCATTCCACCTCCTGATCCACAATTGGATGTCACCGCACAAATAAAATTTCTGTCACAACAAGTGCTTGACCTTCAATCAGGAAAGACACCAAAACCACAAAAAAACCTATGCCCTTATCCATTTGATAGGAGCGTAGAAATGAAACCATTCCCAAAAGGGTTTGAGATCCCTAAATTTGACAAATATCGCGGAACGGGTAACCCTGAAGATCACATCAGGGAATTTCAAGTACATTGCATGGAGGTGGCTCACGACGAAACGTACTTGATGAGATTATTCCCAAGAAGCTTGGCTGGAAACGCTATTGATTGGTTTTCTTGACTTTCTGGAATCAAAAAATTCCAGGAAATCGTGGATGCCTTCATACATAATTATTCCTTCAACACTCCCATGGAGGTTAGCTTACAGGAATTATCATCTCTCAAACAAGGGAAAAATGAATCATTCGGTGCTTTCTTACAACGATGGCGATCCAAAGCTAATCAAAGCAAGTGGTCCATGCCTGAAGAACAACAAGTGGGAACTATCATTGTGAATCTTGATGGGCCCTTGGCCTTCCACCTCAAAATGCAAAACATCACCACCTACGACCAATTGATACCTAGGGCGCTCAATATCGAACAAGCCCTTGCCATGCAGGGAGAAACTTCATCATATCAAGAAGGCCGCTCATCATCCAATTATCATGACAAACCACGAACATGGGCAAAGAATCGTAATGTAACCAATGATGGTGTTGTTGATGCCAAAGTTGTCATTAGTGCCCCACGGAAGAACAATCCACCATCCCAACAACAACAACACCAAAATACCAATCAAAGCAATCGACAAGTCAATACTGTGGTCCAACCATCCCATAACCAAAACACAAACAACATTGATAATCAGGGAGACCACAGCGAAACAAGTTCTTCCCCAAACGAAAATACACACTCCTTGGGGAACCTGCTGAAGCAATCATGAAAAGATTGGTAGATGAAAAATTGATAACGGTCCCTACACATAATAATTATCAAGAACCATCGGTCAAGCCACCATGGTATAATGAGAATTATCTTTGTGACTTCCACAAACTCAAGGGACACACGACAAACAACTGCATGAGGCTCAAAAATCTAATTCAAGACCTCATAGATGACAAAATCATAGATGTGGAAGCACCATCAGGAAACAAAGATCTCAAGATTTACACGAATCCGATGCCGAATCATGGCAACAAAGGAAACAAAGATCAAGACAAAGGAAAAGGGGCTTATAAAAATGTCAACCACACATACGAGGGTGTTGTTGCTTGTTTAGATGAGTTTTGTGGAGTCATCACCATCAAAGGGGCCCAAGCCGATTGTGGAGTCACCACAAGAGGTGGAAAGGTTACCATTGCAGCACCATCCCAACCAAGCAGAAATTCCACATCCAATCCAAGGTCTAACCCTAGTGGCTATAATGTCTTGGATCAATTGAAAAGAACCCCTGCACATATCTCCATCATGGAGTTACTCAAAATCTCATCTGCACACAAAAAGATTCTAGAAGAAGCTTTGGCGTCATCTACTGTCCCCGCAGATCTAGATACAGAACAATTCCAAGCTATGGTCGCAAGTATCACCACACCTAACATTCTTACATTTTCTGAACAAGACTTCCCCACACAACCATCTCACAACCGTGCACTTCATCTGGAGGTGTACGTAAATAAAAAGAAAGTCAAGAGAGTCTTGGTGGATGGAGGTGCAGGCTTAAATATTTGCTCCTTAAAGCTTCTAAAGAATTTGAACATTTCAGAGGATTCAATTGACAAAGGAAAAGGCATCACAATAAGAGCATACGATGACCAGGAAAGGGTATCCCAAGGCACCATTCAGCTTCCTGTCCAGGTTGGACCCGCCATCATGCAAACCAACTGTCAGGTCTTGGACCTCGATTTACCATACAACATTCTCATAGGGCGACCATGGATACATGCAATGCAAGCTGTAGCTTCAACCTTTCATCAATGTGTGAAATTCACACATGAAGGTCAAGAGGTTACTATCCATGGAGATCCTGAGCCATTTGCCTACTGCAAAAATCTAGAGGCAAAATACTACAAGATCCCGCAAGTACCCAAGAACGATGAAGGCCCATCAACACCTTACGTGGATCCCGCCACTCTCACTTCTGTGACAGAGACACCCTCCACCCCCGCCATCCCCGCCTTTTCTGATATCAAAGTTATAATACAAGATGATGGTTGTGGAAACTATTCAATGCCTAAGAATGCTTTTGTAGTAGGAGAGCTACCACAATCTCCTAGATCAAGAGGACGACCACAATCACAAGAAGCTTCAACATCTCAAGGCTCCTATGAACGAAACCCTACCTTCACAAGTGCAGGAGATCTTGGTCAGGAAACATTAGAGGGGGACCTATCTCATCTCCTTTATCGAGATGATATACCGGCAGTTGAATTGCCTATGGACGAACGAAACAGAGGTATGAAGCTGATGCTCTTGATGGGCTATAACCGGAACCAAGGGTTAGGCCAAGATAATAATGGGCGTGTAATACCCATTATACCTGAGAAGCAAATAAAAAATCTTGGCATTGGTCATCCTACTCCTAAGGTAACTGTACTTGGTCGAGGTGCCCAGGATAGATGGAACCGAACGCCTCCTCAGGAATCTGTAGCTACTCCAAAATCCTCCATGACTTTAGGAATGCCCACTGATTTAACTGAGTCACCAGAAATAGGATTACCTTTGTTGTTTGAGGATACTAATGTCCTTATGATTAGCACCTTGTCTTATGAGTCTGAAAACCAAAGCAATGAAATCCGATTAGTCTATCCCCAACTGATTGATTACGACCAACGGGGACCACCAATTCTTGACATGTTTGAAAACGATAAGGCGCTCTCGGAATTCATGGGACTTAGGGATGACATTCCATGTGGGGATCATAAGGCAGGTTTTATCATAGAGCTGGATACACATGCATACTATGGAGAAACGATTGAATCCCTAAGTCGCAAAAATAAAAAATTGAGAATAATCTCCAAGTCCTTGAGTGAAAACCACCTTGTGGCACTCTCCGACTCTAAAAAAGTAAAAAGAAAGGACGCATCCAATGGTGAAAACCTCTCTGAGGCGCCTGAGGATGGGGGATTCAATCTTCCTCTTATAGCTATACACCAAGAAAAGTCAGCTATGCTAGCAGAAAAGTGCAACCCCATCAATCTGGGAACACAAGAAACTCCTCATATTACATTCTACGCTGGGTCATTATTATGCAAAGAACAAGAGGAGTTGGCTACCTTCTTAAAGGAAAGGAAGATAAATTTTGCGTGGACCTATGCTGATATGCCAGGATTGGATCCAGAGGTAGTGGTTCATCACTTGGCAGTCTATCCTAAAGCTAAACCTGTGAGACAGAAGCTTCGCAAAATGCATCCTCAAATTGCTTTGTTAGTCAAAATGGAGCTCAAAAAGCTATTAGATGTGGGATTCATTCGACCAATTGATTATCCAGAATGGGTATCGAACTTGGTACCCGTATCAAAGCCTGACGGAGCCATAAGAATCTGTACGGACTTTAGGGACTTGAACAAGGCTTGCCCAAAGGATGATTTTCCCTTGCCCAACATCGACATGATAGTAGACATGACAGCAGGGCATGAGATGCTATCACTTATGGACGGATTTTCAGGATACAACCAGATTATGATAGCAAAAGAAGACCAACACAAGACGGCTTTCACTTGCCCATGGGGAACATACTGCTGGAACGTAATGCCATTCGGCTTAAAGAGCGCCGGGGCCACATACCAAAGGGCCATGACACTAATACTCCATGACATGATCCACAAAACAGTTGAGGACTATGTTGATGACATCCTGGGAAAATCCAAAAAGAAGGAGGATCATATATCGGTCTTGAGTGCTATCTTTGACAGACTAGAAGAATACAAGGTTCGTTTGAATCCCAAGAAGTGTGTCTTTGGCGTACAATCAGGAAAGTTGTTGGGTTACATAGTGTCAATGCGAGGCATTGAGATTGATCCGGCAAAGGTGAAAGCAATACTTGAAATGGAAGCTCCTAGGACATTGAAACAACTGAGAGGTCTCCAAGGCAGGCTTCAGTCAATTCGCAGGTTCATAGCACAATTAGCAGACAAACAAATCCCTTACTCTCACCTACTCCACAAGGGGGTAACGTACAAATGGGATGACAAATGTGAACAAGCCTTCAACAAAATCAAGGAATATCTGTTAACACCTCCAGTACTAAGGCCTCCAATTCAGAACAAACCATTGATCCTTTATATCTCAGCAACTGCAGCAGCCCTTGGTGCTCTCCTAGCACAACATTATGAAAATGGAATAGAAAGAGCCATATACTACATCAGCCGTACAATGGTGGGCCATGAGTTAAACTATACATTCATTGAAAAAGCTTGCCTAGCAGTGGTGTTTGCATCCCAAAAATTCAGACACTACATGTTGGCACACAAGATCAAACTCATAGCTAAAATTGATCCCTTAAAGTATCTCCTTTCAAAGGCAATGCTTACAGGAAGAATGGCTAAGTGGGTAATGATATTATCAGAATATGACATTGAGTATGTGGAGCGCAAGGCAATCAAGGGACAGGTCATTGCAGACCAACTGGCAGATGCACCTATCTATGCGGAGAGCCCACTTGTTTCAGAATGTCCAGATGAATCCATTTTCAACATTGACATAGCTACTCATTGGAAACTATACTTTGATGGCTCCTACACACAACACGGGTCAGGAGCTAGAATCTTCTTCATCACTCCACAAGGGGATTGTATACCAAGATCATACAAACTAGCATTCCCTTGTACCAACAACATTGCAGAATATGGGGCTTTAACTATAGGTCTCAGGATAGCAGTACAGTGGAACATTATGGCATTGAAGGTATATGGAGATTCACAGCTTATCATAAATCAAGTGAACAATGAGTACCAAACAAAGGATGATAAGCTAACTCCATACAAAAGGCTGGTGGAAAATCTCAAGGAATATTTTGTTGACATCACATTTGAGCAAGTACCAAGAACCAACAACAGAGCAGCAGACGCAATGGCAACTATTGGATCACTCTTAGAGATCCCTCAAAATGTTCTGAAATATGACTTCTTGGTAGAGCAGCTTCTCGTACCAGCATTCAAGGTACCAGAGTCAGAATTTGTGTGCGAAATCGTTGGTCCAAATGATCAGTGGTACCAAGACATTTACACATACCTTAGGATAGGTATCATTCCCGCCGATTTGCGTTCAAGCCTTAGACGAACCTTTATCAAGAAAGCATCTCGTTTTGTCATTTTAGGAGAAACCCTTTATCGTAGAAGCATAGAAGGAACCTTACTAAGATGTCTTAACCCTGAGGAGGCTTCGGCTGCCCTAACTGAGGTGCACAACGGCATCTGTGGTTCTCATTCGAGTGGCATGACCCTGTCTAAGAAATTGTTGAGGAGTGGATATTACTGGCCTACCATGGACAGAGAGGCACATGAATATGTCAAGAAGTGTCTACAGTGTCAGCAACACGGGGACCTCATCCATGCTCCAGCTCAAGAGCTTCATCCAATCATCACACCATGGCCCTTTTCACAGTGGGGACTCGATCTCATTGGAAAAATCACACCCACCTCATCCAACGGCCACAAGTCGTATAACCGCGAAGCTGAGTGCTTCACCAAGTGGGTTGAAGCCATACCTACTGACACCACCGCGGGAGGCAGGATCTCAAGTTCATCTGAGCTATATCTCATATGCGCTATGGTGTTCACAAGCTATTATCTCGGATAATGGGACACCATTCAAGAACTAGGAGGTTCATAACTTATGCGAGAAATTCAAAATCCAGCATCGCTTCTCCACCCCATACTATCCCCAAGGCAATGGCCAAGCAGAAGCTACAAATAAAACCATCCTCAAAATCCTTAAGAAAACAGTCAATGACGCAGGTCGTGACTGGCATTTGCAGCTTAATCCTGCCCTTTGGGCTTACCGAACCAACATCCGCACACCCACTAGTGCCACACCATTTTCCTTGGTCTACGGATCAGAGGCCATCTTGCCCATTGAGATCGAGTTACCATCCCTCAGAGTATCATTGCAAAACCTCATCACGGACGAGGAGTATCGAGTTTCAAGACTGAATGAGCTGGAACTGTTGGACGAGCGACGTTTGGATGCTTTAAACCATCTGCAAGTGTATCAGAATAGACTGAAAAAGAGCTACAACAAGAAAATCAGAAGTAGAACTTTCCAAGTTGGAGAATTAGTCTTAAAAGAAAATCAGAAGAATGTCCCAAATCCCAGCAGCAAAGGAAAGTTCGAACCCAATTGGGTAGGGCCTTTCATTGTCACAGCAAGCTACAAATCAGGGGCATATCAGCTATCAACACCCGAAGGGGAACCTCTGCAGGAGCCCATGAATAGCTCCCATCTCAAAAAGTTTTATGCCTAAATCTTTCAAGGTATAGAACCAAAAAATCCAAAAAATCATAAAAAGTCCTGAAAAAATGGTTACTTCGACGAAAACCTGGCAAACAGGCGTCTTGGTGACAACAAAAAAATCAAAAAATCAAGAAAACAGTAAAGAGAAAAAAATCGTCCTCTAGTGAAAACCACTTCGGTGGTACTTTGGGCAAGTACCTTGGTGAAAACCTGGTAAACAGGCACCTTGTGTAAATAAGCACTCTCCATCCATCTTGGTCTCCGTGACTTGCTTTGCATCATTCACTCACTCATCGCATATCGTCGCATTTCACCCTTCCATCCACATCTGCACCATAGCTTGGTCTTTCATTTGTGTCATGATTCCTCGTAGAGCTACTCGGCCCATTCTCGAATTGAGTTTGTCACGCCTTTATCCGAGATTAGTCTATTGCATCAGGGCACATTCTCATCGGATCGGATCGTAGCATAGTCTTAAAATCCTCAAATCGGAAAATCCAAAAACATGAGAGGAAAATCAAAATCCAAAAAAACATTCAAAACATTTCAAAATCCAAAACAAGGTCATCTTGTCCGAACTCGTCGTCGGAAGGCTTGAGCGTAAGGCAAGGTTGATCTTTGATCATCCCGAGACATTTAGAGTCAGTCCTATAGGGAGTTAAATCATAATGGCCCGACATACATCATGTATCTTCATCACGACAAATCGATCAAGTCGTCCCGATTCGAACTCGTGGTCTCTAGCGTGTGCTCGCGTGGTAAGGCTAATCTATCGATAAGCCCCCGAGGCCCCTAGGATAGGTCTTTAGGTTAGTCTCTTGGTCAAAATCTCAGAAAATCCCAAAAACATTGAAAAATCAAAAATCAAAACATTTGTAAAACCTCGAAAAATTACCAAAAAAAATAGCCTCAAAACATTGCAAAATTCCAAAAACATCCAAATATTTGAAAAAATCCATCCACCTCATCTCGCTTACACTCGCAATAATCAATCATCCATAATAAATCGTCATCACCCTCAACCTTTGGTAAAACAGTCAGAAACAAGTCTAGCAGTCAAATGTGAAAACCTAAACTGTCAAAATCTCAAGTATAGGTCTGTCGGCAAGCAAGTTGATCAACTCTTTTCTTATCAATGGCATATAAATCATAAATCAATTTCATCATCATTTGATACAAAGCATTTCCTAGGATCCGTTCCGACAATGGGCACTTTTATCAAATCAACCAATTTGGGTAAACAAAATGACGTGTCATTAACATGTCCTAGGATCCGTTCCGACAATGGACATTATCTTTTGGCAATAAGTTTTGGCTCCCATCTTTTGAAACACATCCCTCTGGCTGAAGGTATGAAGAACATTGGCTTGCTTGTATACTTGATATTTTCTTTTGATTTATCATATTGCGCTCATTCCAAGGACCTCTCGATGATATCCGAACAAAGGATTTAGAGAGAAAGGAATGGGGCAACGATCATTATTATTTTGTCTGCTATGCTTGTTGGACATTCTTGTAAAATAACTTGGCGAATACTTGCTTTGTTAGATATGTATGGAGGTTCCAGATACTGTATTGACTATTGCATTGATTGGTGCATACCTTTCGATGTTTTGGTCGAGGATGTTTACAGAGCTTCTAAAGTAAAATCCTAGCAAGGTTTAAGGTATGTCGAGATTAGCCGAACAAGAATACTCCTATCTGTTGCAATAGAGTCAAAGTCCATCACGCACTAAATTACAAGCGCCATCACGGTCCTTTGTACCTTGATGCATCGTGCTTAGGCGATGATTATCAAAAATAAAGTAAGTGACCCTTTAAAAATCCCAATCCTTGATAAGCAAATCATCCATCTATCATCATCATTTATCATCATCATCTTTTATTATCATCATCATCTCTAATAAAGTCTCGACCAATCATGGACTTGTTGGATCCTCTTGTCATCATCTCATTTCCGCACTAACATCATACATCCATCATGCATCCATCATGCATCCATCCTGCATCTGCAAACCATCAATAAACTGCATACCACATATCATTCATATCATACATCATAGGAAACATTGATCATTTCACATGCATTGCATATCATCATCATAATATAGATCTGTTAGTCTAAGCATTTCATAAATCACCCGTTGCATAATCACAGCATATCACATCATCCATCTCATCCATCTCATATCATATCATCATTTAATTTGTTTAGAATAATATAGATTTGTTATTATAAGCATCTTGAAATCATCTTTGCATAGTCATCCATAACCATCCATTTTGAACCTCTTTATCGCGAGATCGACCCTCAAATCGAATCTTTTCGCTCGATCTCTCGAGGGGGCAATGTACCAGTGTACTTCTTTCCGCTGGGGCATCCGAAAATCAGAAAATTTTTAATTTCGATTGCGGCAAGTTTATTCTTTGAACCAACGCAACAAGTACATTGCTTCAAAGAGGGGCAAAATGTAGACATGCAAATTTTACATTATGCATTCGATCGGATTCAGTCAAATTAGCTCTTACATTAGGCAAATTCATCACTTTCATCCATTCATTAAATAAGTTCATTTATCAAATAAATCTTAGCATTCAACCTTCATCTTGCATTATCCACTTAATTAAATAAATCAAAAATCCATTTAAATCAAATCTTAAATCATTTTCCAAAGTCCAAAAAGTCAAATCAATTAATCAGCATTAAATCAGCATAATCATCATTAAATTAATCTAATCCTAATCTAAGGCTAATCCCATCCCACTTGCATTATCTAGACCTAGCCACTTGCACAATAAATCAATTTTATTGATTTATTAAAACAATCATTTTCCCTCAACAATGACAAGTCAAACAGGGCATTTATTGCTCTTCTTTCTTGTCCCCCTCTCAAAATTTATTGCAAATTTGAATTCAAAAGTTCCCCCTCTTGGGCACTCTTCCCAAATCTTGCACACACATTAACTAATCACATGATGACAAGTGTCCTCAACTCATTGGCTTGTTTTTGATCCCACATTGGTCCCTCTTCAACACTTGGCATTTTGAAAATCTTTAAATACAAGCATCATCCTCAAGCAAATCCTTCACAATCTCCACAATCTTTATGCAAAGTCACTCTCTTCACATGGAGATCTGATTTTGTTCATCCACTCCACAATCTTAACAATTTCATCTACATCTCATGCAAGGTCACTTTCTTCATTGGAGAAATGATCTTGTCCATCATTATCATTAGCTTATCTAAAGGGGTTGGGAAAGGGCTACTTTCCACATCAAAGTAGCACCAATCCCCCTATGAGATGGTGTTTGAGTAGTTTAGGAATAAATGTCATGCTTATGTTGCTTATGATTTTATGTTAGTTTGATGTCGTTATTTCCTTTATGCTTGCTCAATAATTTCATAGGGAGAGGGATTTATCTCATTTGTTCAACATTGATAAATTTATGCCATATTTGTCAATCTATGATAAATGAAAGGTTTTACCTCTCCACGAATGTAAACGAGTATTAAAATGGCCCTTATAGTTATCGGATTTGTTGGGATTCTTTAACGATGGTCTTTTGAATTGGAAATATATTTATCTATATGTATGTATTAAGTTACAATTACAACTTGATCTTTTGGGATGTGTTTTATAGTTTTGTTGATATTTATGTATATAGCTTCCTTGATTAGTTTATGGTTTAAAAGGGTTGTATAAACACATGTTTTGATTGATGAATTATTCTTAAGTGGCTATTCTTTGAGTGTACTTGTGTGTATTTAAAGGTTGCTTTGATGGTGTCATTTCTTTTTGGGTCTACCCTCTTGAGTTGTTGGATTTAGAGATGATTTTGGTCATTAAGATCATATTGGATTTATAAAGGATGATGATGGTTCCTTATTATTTTGTTTTCTGTTTGAGTCCTTTTAGTTGAGGAGATTTTTGAATGTTAAGTTTTTGTGTTGGAACTATTTGGCTTCTTTTTACCCTCGTTGTGGATTGTCGTTCTTTTGGCTTCCAGAGACTTGAGATTATTGTCAGTTGATGTTCTCTCTTTATGTGCCTTTGTTGTGGCAAGCGTTTTGATATCATGATTTTTTAAAAGGGTTGTACATGAATTGTTGAGACATTGATTATGTGTTTATAGCGAGATGGTTAATGCCTCGCGTGGTATTGGTCTTGAGATTATTTGATTTTTCGGATTACGGTACAACCCTTGCCTAGTTGGTTTGTGTTAGGGGTCTTAGGGAGAGTGGCTCTTCATGGGCGCCGACGCCTCAGGATGAGGAAGGGCTCAGGATAACCCACGGAAGAGTAGTTAAACAAGTGATAACCTAAACAATAGAATTTAGGGGGTTGGGTAGTTTAAAAAACTCAAGATAATAAAACATTGGATTCCTCAGCTATACACTAGGGCTACCATAGACTACTGATAGACTGAGAAGGCCGTGGTCGGCAAAGTCGTAGTCTCATCTTCATGAGAGATTATCGGCTCCGCATTAGCTACCCTATGGTGCCGGCGCCTCAGTTAGGAGGAAGGGCCAGGAGATCCATAGATGGGTGCTGGCGCCTCAGTTGGAGGAAGGGCCAGGAGAATCCCATGAGAGCTATGCGATGACACTCTCCACTTGACACCCTTGTGCTTGGTTGTAGTTGCCTCTGGTTATTGTATCTTTATGTTGTTTTCGAGGGCTAGGGAATCCATAGATGGGTGCCGGTGCCTCGGTTGGAGGAAGTGCCAGGGGATCCCATGAGAGCTATGCGATGACCCTCCCGACTAGACACCCTTGTTCTTGTTCTTGTCGCCTCTGGATATTGTAGTATTTATGTTGTTTCAGATTCTTGTGGAAATGATTTATGGATGCTCTTTGGTGACTTTCTTAATTGTTGTTGCTTGGGTTAAATGTGATGAGTTTCATAGTTTCACTTGATTTTGTTGACTCATGAATGTTGTTGATTATGTCATTGTAATCCGTGAGTTTCATGATACCTTTGTATGATGTTGAGTCTTGTGGTTCCCTGTTTGGATGTTCTTGGTTGAGGTCTCTTCTTGTCAACTCCTTAGCACGGGGGGTGGGTCTTCGGACCCACGTGGTCAGGTGGAATGTGCTAAGCACCCCATTGGGTCCCCAGTCAAGGATCGAGAGGTGCAGATTGGTGTCGTTGCAGTGACTCTAGAGTTGTATTTGTCTTGGAGCCAGTTACATTACTTTGTTATTATCTTTCTGATGTATCATCTTATCTTGTTATGTGGTTCCTGCTCATATTGGGAAACATGTTTGTATCATTGTAAGACTTGAATAGTGTAAAGTAATGAAAAGGATGTGATGTAATATTTATCATTGGTGAACCTTGTGTGGATATGGATCCATATCAGACGTTATTCAAAGTATTGTATTTATTTAAGTGAATGGTTCTTGTTGATGGTTTATATATATGCTTCGTCATGGATTAGATTTGGCTTTCATTCTTTATCATTGATGTATGGCATTAAGTTTCGTAATGTATCCTCGTGTACCCCAAGGGATGTAAATGATATTGGGTTTGTTTAAATGAATTTTCATGTCATAACTTTTGTGCATCTCATGCATGTTAGTTTTACTTTAAAAAAAAAATTGTGTGGTAATCGTTGCCTTAGTTGTCCTTTGGGGTTACGGCGAGGAGGCGTTCACGAGTTTTCATTTCAAAGCATTACCTGTAAAGGGTCTACCTCTTGATTTGTGAGAGAGAACAACCCAAGTGGTAATTTTATTTTGATCTACTATACAAATAATTGTGGGTGTGATGAAAGTCATCAACCACTTGGTATAGATGTTCTATACCGATGAAATTCTCTCTTAATATCCATGAGATGTGTAAAAACCCTTTCTAAGGGCTGGGAGACCTCTTAAATGAGTGAACCACCACATGTATAGACACCAAACTATCCCGAAAGACTGATTAAGAACCCCTATTTAGTAGTGGCCAACCAAGTTCATTTCCAAAGTGTATTTTAAAGTAGTGCATTGGAATAGCACCATTCCAAGAAGTTACTTACCATGTTCGATTTTTGGTTGAGGTAATAATGAAAATAGGGAAGGGACTCTTTTGCTTGGTGTGTCAAGACGATATATTTCCTTGACATAGCCTATTTGTTCATTCCATCTTCATATATTAATCATCTCTTAGTGGGATGATGTTAAGCCTACCAAGAAATATGTACCCACTTGAGCTACGAATGTTATTGCTTGTGAGTCATGTTTGACACATTGATTGTTTCCAAAAAAAATTAAAGACACATCAACAAGTTTTCAAACTACAAACCCTTTGGATTAAGTATGGATAGCTTTTGAAAAGTCCTAAAATTGATGCTTTCCCTAAGGATTCTATCCTTAGAGGCTTCTAAGTATTTTGGCTTATATCTAAATCCACACTTTCGAAAGTTAACCTAGGGAACTATGGCCTTAGCTTCATGATCTTCACATAATGGACTTTGTGAAATGAAGGATGTTTTTTACATATAAATTTTAGTTTGAACATTAATTAATACTTTCTTGATGTGGTAATGAAACACTCTCACTTAAGCAAAGATTAAATCAAATGGACACCCCACATTGATGTATGTTCAAATTGTTGACTCTCCAAACACAAACAACATTGAGTCAAGGAAAGTATTGTAAAATATTGAGTCCAAGTTCCATTTTACCAAAATCATTGAATTCCATGGTCCAAATCATTGAGTTATATTGTCAAAATCATTGGGTTTTATTTCCAAAATCATTGAGTTGTATTTTACCAAAATCATTGAGTTCTTAGGGCTTTATCACTTTAGAGGTATAGCATGTTTCTCACCATCTTGGTCTTGCAAAAAAAGGGTTCATTTTAGGTTAACATTGTGGGTCAAACACTTCATCCATATTCATTATATTTGATATTCCACTTCACCAACAACTTTAGAAACTTTTGGACACATCAACACTTTGGACTTAGGCATTTATCTAACCAATCCCCTAACTTAACTACTATGTGTGTGAAATGAATCCTTTTCCATACACTTAGTTGAGTTAGTCAACACATTTTTTGAACTAGTCTATCTCAAAGGTCACAAGTCTACCTTAAATATTTGCAAGTTCATTAAACACCTTTTTATCCATAACATCAAAGCATCAAAAGTATAGTCAAAATTGTTGTCCAAATTTTAGAAGTTCATCCCCCATATCATTCACTCTTTTCATCATCCACTCACATCATTGGTCCAAAGAACCTTAGAGGTTCACTTTTACAACAAGATCAAAAGACAGGAAAAAAATGGAATATAAACATGATCCATACATCATGAGTGATCTAAATCAACCAAACTATCAAAACCTTACAATACCAATTTCTTATCAAAACTCACATTTATACAATTCACACATGGGATCATTATATCCTTCAAACCTCAATACTACAACAAATGTGAGTAAGCCCAATCTAAATTTTGAAACACCTTTCCCAATGGTAGATTCAAATCAAAGTCAAAACCTAAAAATCAATCAACCAAATGATTAATACATTAGTCTTCAACAAAAGAACAATATCCCATCAAATCAATACATGCTAAATGTGAATATACCAAATACAAACTTACCAAACCTAAACATATCAAATCCACACTTGGTGAACTATGGGATAGATACGTTTGCAAATCACACCAATGTTGTTCAAAATCCAAATAATATATTGACAACTCAATCTATTGATCCAAATCAAAGTAGCACCATGCAAAATCAAGGTTACCTAAATCAAAGCAATGTGTTTCCCAACCACAACAATGTTCAATGTTAACCTATAATGTAAAATCTAAGCATCATCCCAAATAATAACATTGTCCAAAATCAATTTGTGCATGATCCCATACAAATACCACAAGTGTATATTCCAAGTGTATATTCCAAGTATGCTTGACCAACAACCAAATCAATTATATCAAGGGTTTCAAAATAAAAATCAAGATCAAATTTTGTGACATCAAATTGCTTCACTTACCAAAATAGTTGATTCTTTGATCCAAGAGACATCTCCACCCCAAAATCGACAAACTCACCCATTGGCTAAACCATTTCATCAAAACATTGAGTTGTGTCCACAACCACATCAAGAACAACATCTTCAATATCAAGAAGTTGGATATGAAAATCGAAAACCTCAACAACAAGATCAATCACCACATCTCCAAGATGAATCACAACTAGATCAATCTCAACAAGCACAAATCTCACAAGATGACAAATGTGAATACACTCCTTTGAGAGAGCCAATTGAATCAGCATTAAACAAGCTACTTAATGCAAAACTCATCACTCTTCCAAGAATAAGTGCTTACCACTTTATCATAAACCTCTCTTGGAATAAGAGCAGAGCTTATTGTGAGTATCATAGAGAAAATTTTCATGAAAAATCAAGTTGTATTCAACTCAAATATTTCATCCAAGACCTTCTTCATCAAGGAAAAATATTGTTGAGGACAATGATCAAGATTCAACCACTAATGATAGCAGTGACAATATCTCCAACACAATTTTTGTAAACAATGATCAAGATCTATCCATCAATGAGCACCTTGAAGATGTTTCTACCACATTCAATGATCAAATCAACATACATCAAGAGTTACTTTCAATCATGATCAAAACCCATCAACAATATCCAAAAATGATCCATTTCAAGAAGCGTTAACATTATTTGATCTTATGATTGAAAACATTGACAATATCCCTACCACCATTTTGAGGAAAAAAATAAAGATTCATCTGACATTGATCATATTGACAATGTCTCTACATCACCCAATGAGTTAGGTGACATACCTCAAGAATTTATTCCAAAGCATGATCAATATCTTTCACCAAAGTCTAGAAATGTTCCTTTCCAAGACATATTGATGTCATTTGACCTCATGTTTCCAATATTGAATAAATTCTTAATTCAACTCTTAATCCAAATTCACTTAAAGATCAAGCAAATATTGAGCCAATACCCATGCATAATAAAGAAATTCAAGAATCTTTTGCAAACAATCCATCCTTTGAAATTGATCCATGTCAAGAACATGAACCAAAGCATATTGAAGATAACACCACATGGAGTCAAGACAAGGATCTATATCTCCAAGATACTACCATGATCTAATATGTATTCTCCAATCCATACATGATGTCACAAATAATGATCCTATCCATATATCGCATAATCCTCCATCTACCCATGAGATGCTAACTCCTAATGAACATGTAGATGATCTTCGTCCAAAACAAGAGTCCCATAATCTTGATATCATTACCAAGGAACAATAGTCTCCTACTATTAATATCTTTACACATGATCAAGGCATAGCAGAATCCATAAACATATCAAAAATTAATCATGAAGAAGACCTCTACATGGATGGTGAATCAAAAACATCCTTTGAAGGGAAAGCAAAAATGGATCATGAGGAAGACTCCTATATAGAGTGTAAAGCATCAATACCTTTTGAAGAAGCATCAAAATCATACACATCCTCCCTATAGATTGAAGAAAGTGAGTATGAGGATATCAAGCATTATCGAAAATCAACAAAGCTAAACAATCATGAACATCGAGGAAATGGTTTGTCAGTAGCAGAATCAAAGCATGTTAGTAATACTCCTATAATTTTGGGGTTAATTTTATCTAGTGAAAACACCAACATGGGGAGCATGAAGATTCCTTATGATGAAATAGCTACCAACACTCCAACTATTCATATCATGAATCAGCATCCATGTTTCATTCCACCCACTAATTGAGACCAACCACAAGTAAGAGGTCTATATCAAAGAAAAGAGAAAATTATTGAAGAAAAAGTATTAGCAAATAAAATTGGACAACAAAATTTAAAATGGATACCAAAGAAAAATAAAGAAAATCATCCCTATCACACTCCATTAGACAACGAAACTAGGGGGAAAATTCAAAAAGGGAAACAAATCCATCAAAAATGTTCAACAATACAAAAGAAAGCTTCAAGAGAGACCTACAACATATATCAAGAATTTGGTCCCAAATGAATCTTCATATCCACCCACCATTTCTCATCATCCCATGTATGGAGAATCAAAGATTCCAAATTTTTGACCAATCCATCTACATCCCATATCCCTCAAGGCATTCCACCATCCACTTCAACATCCATGGTATCCAACTCTTGTATTGACTGTGTATTGGCAGCAACTCTTTATCATAAGGAATCTAAGGGCACTCTATTGTGATGTGCGCATCTAGGTAAGGTTAACTCCAATATCGATAAAGAAGATGAAAAAATCCAGGGGTTACATTCAAGCACATGTATCTTAGCAAAGAAACTCCTCCAAGTAGGATATCATTGGCACATCATGATAGAAACAACATCTATATCAGTACTAGTAGCATCTACATCAGCACCACTAGGTGGTTCAACATGAGCGTAAACTTTCAAAATATCAAAAAAATAAAGAAAATAATCAAGAGAAAAATTGTTCTCTAGTGAAGACCACTTTGGTGGCACTTTGGAAAAGTACCATGATGAAAACATTGCAAACAGACTTCATGAGTAGAATCCAACATCTATGTGCACCATTCAGGTGGAAGCATCACATTCCACCCATAATAAATATTGAATTCCATCCATCTTATCCATAATAAATCCAAGAACCCTTCATTATCCAATCCATTTTCATCCAATCTAACTTATCTTGATCTTGGAAAAGGTTCGCTATGTACTTTACACTTGCTCATGGTAAACATCTTGACATGGGTCACTATCATTGGTCCTATCCTAACCAACATTATCTAAGCCATGAGGCATTTTCCAAAGAGGCATACTCTATCCAAACATGTTATCCTATCACAAGATAATCCTTGGAATCCTTCACATACCCATCCATCAATCCATTCATTTATCCATGCATCCACCCATACCATTCCATACATTGCTAGGCACTAGGGTAGATACTTACATATTGCTTTGGGAATAAATCTTGAGCTATATACTATAACTTATGTGGTTATCTAATCATTTGTAAAATGCAAAATCAAATCAGTCAAATCATTTGTAAGAAAAAATCTAAATCACTAGCCCATGGCACATTTTGATGAGAAGATGTTCCTTATCAAGCTTTATCTTTTATCAAACATCAATCCAAAAACATCAAAATCCTATACAACTAAAATACAAAAACATTCAAAAGATTGTAAAGTAAAAAATCCAAACATCCAAAATATATCAAAATCCCTAAAAAAGGTCAAACATTGAAAAAACCAAAAATAGTACCATGTTGAATAACGTTGTCTCTAAGCTTGAACATAGGCAAGGCCATCACTGATATGCCCCTGAGACACCCTAGTTTATTCCTTTAGGATTCCATCATAATAATCTGACAATCCATCAAGTGTTCATATCTCATTAATAAACTGGTCAAATTTAGTCGAACTATGTTGTCTCTGAGCTTGAATGTAAGCAAGGCCATCACTGATGTTCCCCCGAGACACTATAGGTTAGGAGTCTATCATAATAAACTAACAATCCATCAAGTGTTCATATCTCATCAATAAATAGGCCAAATTTAGTTGAACTACATGGTATTTGTGTGTATAACATAGCCAAGGATAATCTTTGATAAGCCCTCAAGACCCTAGGTCAGTCCCCTTTAGGTTCTTGGTCAAATCTTAAAAAACCCCAAAACATTTAAAAATTTTGAAAAAACACAAAAACATTTGAAATCTTGAAAACCCCAAAACATTTCAAAACTCAAAAAACATAAAAACATTTGAAAAGTTAGAAAACACAAAAAAAAATTTGAAATTTGAAAACTCAAACATTGGACAACATTGGAAAACCCTAAACAACCTCAAATAATCAAAAACGTAAACATTCAAAAAGATCAAAAATAGCCTTAAAACATTTTCAAAATACCAAAGACATTGAAATATTCCAGAAAATCCCAAAATCATCCATCCCTTTTTGCTTCACTCACAATAAACTTCCATCCATAATAAAGCGATCATCACACTCACCCTTTGGTAACACAAACAGAAAACAAGTACAACAATCAGCAAAAGTAGCACCTTTTAACACAACACACAAATCAAACTCTTGACCATTATCAAACATGTCAATCAAACCTTATATCAATAGCCTTTCAAATAACTTGTCAACCTGCCAAAATCTAATAACACATCCTAGGATGCATCCTTCCTACAATGGGCATTATCATTGGCAATCATTTTGGATATTTATCCTCAAAACACATCACACCCTTTGGAAAGAGATATAAACAACATTGACTATTTGTTTTTTATCTTTTCTTATGGTTTATCTTATTGACCCATTCCAAGGACCTATCGATGATGTTGATCAAAATAATTTAGAGAGAAAGGAATGGGGCATCAATCATTATCTTTTGTTTGTTATGCTTGTGGGGTATTCTTGTAAAATAGTCTTGGTGCATACTTGCTTAGTTGTGTGTAGAGAGGTCATTTAGAGTAAATTGTTGACTATTGTGTATGCTTTGGTTTGAGATGTTCTAAAATTATAAACTACATTCCAGTGAGGTTTTAGTGTGTCAAAGTGTGAATAAGAACTATCCTATCTATTTGTAAAATCAAATTTCATTGCACTAGATACAACGCTGTCCTGGTTATCAATACCTTGATGCATCATGTCTATGTGTTACATCAAAAAAAAGGAATGATAAAGTCCCAATCCCATAAATGAGAAAATCATCACTCTCATCACCATATCTAATAAAGTCTCGACAACTCATAGGCTTGTTGGAGTTCTGAATCAATCTTGAAATAAATGGCTAATCCATCCATCTTATTCTTCTCATTCTTCTATCTCTACTAACAGCTCCATCCAGCTATTGAATATGTGTGTTATATCAAAATATACATGAGGCTACCCATGGCTGATGAATTTCTATACATTTTCAAATCTATCTACATCAAACATTTGAAGTATCTTTTTTCCTCTTTGATTTGAACTGATCTTGAATCTTTGTCACGAGATCAACCCAAAATTCCAATGTTTTACCCAATCTCTCAAGGGGGTAGGGTACCAGCTTAATTCCTTCCACAAGGGAAACAGTGGGACATCTAAAAATTAGGAATTTTTTAAAATAAATTATCTGAGTAGTAGTTTTAATTCGAAAAGCTATGAAGAAATGGAAAATCCCATCTACTATGCTTAGCAATTGGTTAGGTGGCTTGACAACTACTTCAAAGAAGGGTCCACCAATAGTCTTGACAGTAGAGGAGGAGGGTCTGATTATAAAATGGTGGACAGTTATGGTAGATGTTGGCCACAGGATTGAGATTATTAATCTCAAGAAAGAGGTTGCTCATATATGCCAGGCTACCCATGGCTTATGACAAAGGAGCTTTTCTTCAACTAGCTGAAACATTTTTGTCTATCAATTCCAAGGGGTGTCACCAAGTAATAAGCACCTTCTAATTTTTACCGGCCATGGAAGTCACGTTGCACTGTCAACTATCCAAGAGGTAAGGATGTTAGGAATTGACCTCCTTACACTACCTACTCATACTTCTCATGCACTACAACCTTTGGATGTTAGCATGTTTGCACCATTTAAGGCATATTTCAAATTAGAACAAGCTAAATTTCTCACTATATTCCCCAATATTGATATCAAAAGGACAAAATTGGTGGAGTTAGGTAGCAAGGAATTGAGAAGAGATATGACTCCATCAAACATAAAAGGTGGATTTGAAAGGACAGGGATATGGCCCCTCAATTCTGATGCACTCGTGGGCGACATGCGTCTCGGTGAGATGTATGAGATTGACAACACTAAGGATGCTTCTATAGTGTAGAACATCCTTAGTCTTTCGAGACTTGATGTTTCAATAGATGAACTTTCACAAACATTGTATACTCCAATGGATACTCAAGTGCTTGAAGGTGCAAAGCAACAACTTCAAGACATGGATAGCTAGCCCGAACAAGAAGACAGGGAATTTCACATTCCCATCTCCAACAGCCACACCTCTAGACCAAATAGTGCACTATTATGTAGATGGTGGCCACAAAAGTCAAGGTACAGTGGACCAAGAGGATTTTACTGACTCCCAAGTCAATGAAACAATTGAAACCAAAACTAGTTCTCGGATCAGTAACTTCCTTAAGCTGTCAGTTCACACAGTCAATGGAAGAATGAGAAAGTTTGTTGGTGGGGCTCTTCGGGTGAGCCAACAATCTCAGTTGTTGACTATTGACAGTTACATGGCTCTCATAATGGAGCAGGAGTGAAGAAAACAAGAACTGGAGGAATTAAAAATTAGAAAGAGGCAAGAAACTGAGGACAAAATGGAAACATAGATTGTGGCCTTGGAGCAGAAGGAACAAATAAAAATTGAAAAGGAAATTGAGCACAAGGAAAGAGAGCAGCTGAAATAGTTGCAAAGAAAGGAAAGTGAGCAGAAGAAGGAACAAGAGAGGGTATAAAAAGAACAAGAGAAGAAGGAAAGGTAGATTGAGGCTTCCCATAGAGCATTGATGCGAGATACACGCTTAAGCATTCCTGCAACCCCCCTATCTGAGAATCACGGTTACTTTTGAGAAATAACTAATAATAACTTCCCTCTCTTTACTACAAGCAATGTGTGTTTTAGTCCCAATCCATCTCAAGTTAGCTGCACTCAATTTCTAGTTGGACTGACTTCTTCACCTATAACCCCTTCAAATGTAAGTTGCACGTAATTGACAAATGAAAATTCAAATCATTTTATGGCAAGTTTAAATGCAGTGGTAGGAGACAAGAACACATTTCCAAATTCATTTCTTGGAGCATTCAAATGAGGTTGGGAGGGACCAACTGTAACGGTTCCTTATATTTTGGTTTTTTTGGTTGTATTTGGGGATGCCATTTTCATTGTGCTACAACTCTATCATTAATATATTTGAACTAAATATATTTATCAATGTGATTGTTTTACGATGTTATTTTGTTACCCACTACAATTTAATGTTTGCAATGTAAATATTAGTCAAATTTTTGTCTATATGAATGTTAGAGTTGCTTTTTGAGTTCAATTCTTAATCCCTACCAATGCTTTCAGTTTAATAATACCAACCTATTCATGACATGCATAATTCGGTTGAACTAATTTTGTTTTTGTACAGTGATACGAGTACCATTGTTGAATTTGTGGGTGAAAAATGTTTTACAATTGCATATTAAGGTGCTCTAGTGTGGGGCACATTGATGACTATGTGAATACCTTTTTATGGTTGTCATCTAATCTACATTTCAGAAAATATATTCTATGTGCAAATAATATGTTTCAATTTTGTTTACAACAATTACTATGTTTATAATATATATTCTACATTTCTAAAAATATATTCAATACTGATAATCTTATACAACATTTCATACAATATAGTGTATGTTGATAATGTAACATTTGAAACTGCATAAGAAGAAAGTTCATATAGTCATTGAAAAGGTCTACTAGACATGTCTAAATTCCACAACACTTCATATAGAAATACTTGATGTAATCTATCCTTTTGTATATCAGTAGCTCAATTGAAATTTAATTTTATGCTATACCTCTACAAAAGTTAACATGTTTCTATGTTTTATCTCAAGTTTATTTGTTTGGGTTCAAATCTGAAATAAACATGTATAGTTTTTATGAAATATTACATTGCACTCTTTTTTTGTAAACCAAAAAACACATTAGATTTAGGGGTTACGATTATAATTTCCAAAAAGTATATCATTCAATTTAGTGAATACTAAATAGATTGTGTTGGTTAACACTGACAACATAATTACACTTGATCATGAGGGTATTTCTATAGAGGCATGCCAAGGGAGGTTGAAGGATTGAATGGTAGAGATGAATGCGACCTATGTTTGTATGGGTGAGTTTGAAATTACTTATATATATATATATAATGAAAGAGAATATTTAATGGAAAATGGTGTTACTTTGAAATAGGCACATCATGAACAAGTTGGACCTATTGGACTATAGCTCTCCCCTATTATTGTGTGCATCATTGCACAAAATTTAACTCTACAATTTGATTTTAATATTTGTTTGTTATTTTGAAATATGAAAATGGTTTCACTAGTTTTTGTTTTGAGGATATTGTGCTTTATTCTATTCTTCATTGCATAATAATTCATTTGCCAATTTTGTATTTCACAATTGTGTAGTGCATATATGTGCATACATATGTAAATATATATGTATGTGCATATGTATTTAGATGTATGTCTATGCCAATACATATATATATATATATATATATCTTCCATGTATATATATATACAAATAAATGGATATATAGATACATACATTGATAGTTGAAAGTTATATATAGGTATAGATAGAAATTAAATGAAAAGATTAAACCCATTAAAGTCACAGTGATGCATGAAGAGAACCATATTTTTCCTTGACAAATTGAATTTGTTTATGAACACAAATATTTGAAGTGTTCATAAACACCCTAGATGCCATATACACCATTGAGTACATTGTGGATGCACCTAGAATGCAAGAGAACCTTCTATCTATGGATAACCACATAAACACTTTAAATATTATGTTCAAAATCAACAACAAAATAAATAATAACCTTCAACTTAAGTAACACAACACACCCATAGAAAAACAAATAAGTGATAAGAAGAAAGAAGAAACGAATGATAGGAAACAATGGTACAACCTTAATGAGGTTAAAAACATCACCTCTATAAATTGGAGATGGCCAATGATATGGTGAATTTCTCCAACTCAATCCTACAAACATATATGAAAGGAGGCATTAATCAAAGACATGTAACAATGTTTAACTTATAATGAGAAAGTATAGTAAGGAAAGTGTTTACCTTTGAAGTGCAATTTACCATCACCAAGCCAATAATGAATTGAAACTCCACACCAGCAAAGAAGATTGCACAAGACATTAATTTACAACTAGTGTCAACTGAATATACCAACATGTCTAAAAGAATGAAATGAATAACTCCTTAACGAATATACATGAGTTAAATGAAAATCAAATTGAATAATCTATTGTTTGGTCTCACAACACACCCCAAGACTATAAGACTTGGGGACCCAAGTGAAAAATGATAACTCTTATGATAAGAGCTAGCAAGTTGAAAAGATCATTGGAAGTGAAAAGTAAAGAGAAATTTTTAATCAAAGAGTACTTCGTAATGTAAGTGTTTCGGGTACCAAATACTGAGAACTGGAAATGTTTGAAAGGAAAAAGGTGCTACAAATATGAGCAGAGTGTTCCAGTTCGATATTTGGAGTCCAGTAAAATGGAAGTTCTAGTAAAACCGAGGTCCAGGGAAAGTTCATGGGTAAAGCTGAATACCGAGTACTGGGTACTGGAAAATGATGTGAAATGAAATTTTAAAATCTTAAGGTTATCTAATGATTCTGATAGTTTGGTAACCTAGTATATGTAGAGATAATTATGCAAGGATTTATGATATGCTAAAAGCGTGTTATTTATGAGATTTATGTACTAACATTTGAATAATGGTTTTATCTACATGAGATGTTTATAAATGTTTACTTTAAAAGGGATTTAATGTGTGGAATTTGTGATTGCAGGAGATGCGGATTGTGATGCAAAGTTTGAGTATGGAGTGTCAAGCAAACTTGAATCATGGATAGAATTATATCCAAGTTGGATTGCGTACTTTGGGAAGTTATAAGGCAAAGGACTTTGAGTCCACTGGAATGTTGGAGATCCCAGTATTGTATATGTGACGGAGAAAAATTATAATCTTTGGGAGAGCCCATTCCTGAAAGTAGTAGACCCGAAGCAAAATAGAGTGTGGGTACAGAGTGATAAAGTAATCGTGTTGAATATATGGGAAGTTCCTATACACTATCCTTATTCGAAGTATCATCTTGTCAATGATTAAAGATTAAAGCCCAAAGAGCTCAATGTACGATTGGAGTTGACCTTTGTTGACTTTGATTGCAATTCTCTTACTAGTCACTACATTCCATGTGCCTCGATGTGATTTGTCCCTTGGATTTCCTCTCATGTATTTGTCTTATCCTATTTGTTCCTTGTGTTCTATAAAAGGCCAGAGGATCTTTCTTTTTATTTTAAGTTCAGAATTTGTGGATGTCGGAAGAGTCAAAACTTCTTTAAGTTTTGTTCCTTTTTCCTATTTTATGAATCATTATGGTGTAAAAATTTGTATGCACATAGACATTGATTAATATCAAATCCAATTGGATAGCTACCTATCTCATGAATCTTTTGTAGCTAGTTTTGTTAGTTCAGCCGAACAAGACTATGCGTTGTGCCATTTAAAGGTGCATATAGAACCTTCTCATTGTCCAAACTAAAACCCCTCTCTTTAAAAGCTCGCACCATTTTATATGTAGTTGTGAAGCAATCTAGTGAAGTATAAAGTATTTTGCTCTATTTTAGTTAATTCTTTGGGGCATGCATAGAGAATAACCGAGAGAAAATTTTAATTCTCAGTATTTTTTATGTTTTATTTTAGAATAAATGTTTAAATTCTTGAAAATGTACCAAAAACTAGATGAATGGATGGAAATTTATTGAAAATATTTTGTTTTCTATGAAATTGTTGAATGCTTAATGCTAAATCTACTTAAGTGATAGCAAAGAAATTGTTGATGTTCATGAAATATTATTTCAAATCTTTCAATTTCATGATATTTGTTCTTAAGATCCAATTGAAAAATTAGTGTTTTACATATATGATTTCAAACAACCATATTCCCTTTGAGATTAGTACCAATATCACATTATACCCGAGAGTGAACCTAGTACAATCAAGACCTGATTACTAGAGACTTGGGATTGAACTAAGTTAATCTTTTCTAATTAAAGCAGATTTCCCCCTTTAGATTATCTTTGTTCCATATCTTTCAAGAAGAATAGGCTCTTTGTGGTTTATCTGTGAAGAATTTATTCACCCTATTGCTATGAGTAAAATCATCGTCAACAGGAACTAGCACTTGAAGGAGGGCATATTTTTTTGAATTTTATATTAGTCCTAAGTTTTGGAAGGAAGCTTGTAAAGTAAAATTGAGTACAAGCTGGTTTTTCAGTATGGAAGTCAAGAAAATTTGGAAAAAAATTAACTAGAGATTACATCCTTTAAGTTTATTCACCTTTGGTAGAGTCATCGAGTGTAGAATTCATGATACAATTGATCACAATGAACTTGAGTGTGGATTTTTTTTTAACTAGGGTAAGCTTGGCCATGTGTAAAGTGATTTTTTTAACAGAAGAAGTTCTAAATGCTAGAAGAAAGGAACCATTAGTGATAAAAATGTTTAACCCTAGTAGAATTGGAAACATTAAAAAATTAATTGATACATCAAGATAGTTTGAAAACTGCAATTATTATAAATAAAATCCTAACATTTTGTAGGAAAACAGGTGAGAATGTCGAGATTCAAAGACATCGCATTAGAAAAAAGAAAATAGTATTGATGAGTCGTCATTCTCCTTATATGTGGAAAATGCAAATGAGGAAAAGGAGTGGGAAAATTGAGCAGGAGACGTGTGTATTTTGCTCCAAGTTGAAAATTCACAAGTTAAAAAGGAAATTTCCCTGATTTTATGCAAGATACAGAGTATTAAACTTTTACTTTTTCTCTCTCTAATAACAATATAAATTGTGATATATCTTGGTCTAACAAAGTGCAAAGTGAAGGTAGGATTGAAGACATGAAGAATTTTGGAGGAGAAAGTTGAGAAATGGACATAGCCATTCATGGAAATGAACCAGGGTTGGAAGAAGGTAGAGTATGGTCACATCAAACGAGTGTGCAATCGACCTTTAATTAGGTCATTTTCATACATATGACCCAAGTCATTGGTAAGTACACCTTTGAATTACGATTATTAAATGCAAAAAATTTAAAATGATTCATTGTTACAGTAGAGTTGTTGATTTTTTTCTGAATGAATTTAAGGATAAACCTAATGTAATTTGTACCAAAACAACAATGGAAATAGTCATAGAATTTAAAATAAGTTGTTTTGTGAAGGTTAATCAATTGTTAGATTAGAAGTTTAGTTAGTTAGGGTTACTTTTCTTTTTGTAGGGTTTTTTTTGTTTTTATTTTCTTTTATTTCTTTTTATTTCCTTTTTTGTTTGGCCTTTGCATTAGCAACTTTTGCTTAACTTATCTTACACATAAGAGTTAATTCAAACATTTGTAAAATTGAACTATGTAATGCAAAATGATAAAACCATACACAGTAAAAACACACTTTAAGATGTACTAAAAGCTATATGTGTGTGCGTGTGTCAAGTATATACATCAAGTATCAAAATTATTGCTTCAAAAGATCAAAAAGCCAAAAAGAGTGAGTCAAGTTGTAGGTAGTAGTAGTCGTTCAGTTGATATGGAATGCCTCATTTATCAGGGATAAATACCCTATGTAGACTTGAGTTCCCTATGAACTTCAAAGTCATGAATATGGAGGTCGGTGAGGAAAGGCCAAAGTGGAACTGTTACCTAATTTTTCACCCTCAGGCTCAATCAGGCAAGACATCTATGTTGCAGATGTTCATAGGGGCCAAATGGACTATTTCCATTGAGGGTTACTTCATGCATCTGATGACATTTGACAAGGATGTCAGTTGGGAGGCCTACTCTATTGGAAACATGCCTCAATATTCTATGCTCAGTCTCCATTAGAGCCAGGTTGGCATGACATTTTAACTATCTGGCCGAATTACTGTTTGATTCATTCTATCTTGAGCAGGTCGCAGAGACCTA
>VDFB02301261.1:0-24378 GCA_007258455.2 Sequoia sempervirens
GTAGAAATATCGATACAGGGGTTTGATTGAGGAAAACTCCTATATAGACACCCCTTTCCCTCTCTTTGTCCTTTTTTTGCAAGTTTAGATCTGAAGATGATAGGTTCTAGGATAGGAAACAATAGTGCAAACTTGTAACTTGCAAAAAAGGGTTTTGCAAATACAAAATCTCACTTCTTAGCCAAGGGTTCCCTCGCCCTTGACTAGTCAATTTCAGCCCAATTTTTTATGACAAGTGCATAAATGTCTACCCTTCTCAGATCTGTTGTTATTTCATCAATTTACAATTTTGTCTATGTGAATAATTTGTATTTTCGTATTAGGTTTTCATAGTAAATTAGATCAATAAATTCACATCAATTAAATCAATCTCTAGATAGCAACAAAAGAACTAAGCCCAAGGAAGATTAGATCTCCCTCTAGATTGTTAGCCAATCTCAACATATTTGTGCTTTAAGTTCTAATATTGATACAAGAAAAGATTGATCCAAGTAATCTACTACTTAGATCTAGGGTCTCATTTTTACATCACACCATCGCATCTTCCTAATAGTGCCACAATGATTTAGTCAATTTTTTTGAATCATAACATGTGAATATGTACATGCCTTCCTACACTATAGCAAAAACCAAACCATGACTTGTGGATGTAGAGACAAACTTTCTAATTACTCGAAATACCTCTAAATAACTCCTAGAACAAACATGCATGTCCTCATTTTTCATTAAATGCATTCTATTATTACTACATGCGCACCTAACTATTATACATTCTTCATCGCCTCTCAAATTAGGATGTGGTACTTGAAACTTTTTTACCAAACATCTCACAATTTGTACCATGGAAACACTATAGCTATAACACACCTTCATGTCAAATGCAACACTTAACTCTGACACATTCATAAATTTTGTAGACTTCTTACACTTTTTAACCTATTTATGATCAAACTTGTTAACATGATCGTGAACATGTTCATGTCCTTTAACCATGCATGAACTCTATGCAAATGAATAACACAACAAAGTTCCAAAAAAAAATATGGCAGTTCCATTAAAGCTCTAGCATTTAGTGCAAGGTGGCTCCTTGAAAATTGTAGTGTCACTTTTCCCTCTAAAGTTGTTTAAGTATTATCAACGGATTTAATAGATTTAAATGTTAGAGTTAAGGTAATTTACAATATGTAATGTTACTAAAATAATGTGAATAACTAATATAAAATAACCAATGTAACTATAATAATAATTAGACAACTTGGATTCTAAAGTAAATAATTAACGTAGTAAATTCATATAGATTAACACACAAATTATATATATAATATTCTTAATATATTTTAGAATCAATGATTTAATAGTTATCTAAATCACAACACTTGGAAAAGCCACTCCCAACCTAGGAAGATGTTAGTGGTATTGGCTCTTGCTATGGAACAATCTAGGAGGAAACAATTCCTTTATGAGCAAAGCACACTATTGTGCTTTACACAAGTGTTGGTTCAACAAAATAATGCTCAACACAAGTGCAAATATCCAAGCCCTAGCTAGGACAATCCAAAGTGTACTCTATACCCCGGGTTGGACACACATGTGCCCCCTTCTCCAATAACCCATAGCTCACTAACTACTTTCTTCTTCGTTGAATGTTCTCAATGTCTTGTCCAAGTCTCACATGAATTCTTTATATATCCTTTGAAGGAGTGATTTCCAAACCATCACACCCTTTCCCAAAAGTTTCCTTTTAATAATTATTTAAATAAAGAAATTTTCCTCCCCCTTTTAAAAGAGTTTTTATACATAATCTTTATTAATCTCTCTTTTAACCAAAGGATCATAATATCCTTTATTTTTCTCTCCCTTTTTAATTCTAAAGGGTTATTTCATAGTTTTCTCTCATTTGGAGGAAAAAGTCACATAACAAAAATAGTATCCATCTTTCTATGTTGGCTTTATCATATTGTGTTCTCTTTATTTCCACTCTAGATGATCCTCTATGTATCTCACTCTTTCCCTTACCCCATTCAACAATAAGTAGATGATATTTTTATAGTGTATGATTCTTTTTTTCTAAATATTTGTCCTAACACTAAGTTATTTTGTATGTACATTGGAGGATGCTTGGGTGAAAGACAAATAGAAGACAAAGAGAAAAATCGAGGTAAAAATATATATTGTATGCTTTATATCAATTATTTTTAATGGAATGCTCATTTACTTTAACATTCTTAATTCATTATATTTCCCAAGACAACTAAAATGGTGGCCAAAAGTATAAAAATGTGTATACTTTAAACTTTTCCCTCTATTTTTACACTTAGTGTTTGTTACCCTTATATGTGACTATGATTCATTTCGCATGTTTCTAAGCATAAAAGCCTCATAGAAGTGCCAAGTTAGTCAACTAAGAACCTACTCTATTGCTAAGATCTCAATTCCCTTGTTTGTAGTGTTATGTCTTGCAAACCTATTGCAACAAATTGAATACCATAAAAACCCTATGATTTGTTTTATTTAAAGGTTAATCAATTCTAATATATATACTATGGAAGAAATAGATAAATAGACAAGCCAAACAAAAACCAAAGTACCTTGTAACTTTGGGAAATCCAAGTTTGTTAGGAAAAGAGACGTGCCCCTGATATACATTCTAGAAAGCCTGATTTCACAGTCATATTTTAAGGAACCCTGAAATGAAATATGCATATGTTGATATCTTATTAATCAAATACTTTAATATAAACTAAAAATTGATTACTATGCAGACTTCACCTTGCGTTTTCATCAAACAATGGAAATGGCATTGATTTATAATTAATAACAAGAAGAATTACATCACTGCAATCCAATTAAACTAACTTTTAATGTTTGATCATACATAAATATTAATTAAAAATGAAAATATAAATGTTTAAATGAGTACCTAGCAAAATAAAATAGAGTGAATTGATTATACTTATATTACTATCATGCTTGTTTTTAAGGTTGTATTGTGAATCTTAATGCGAAATAATTCCAAAGTCTTCGTTCAGACCTTGCTACACCTATAAGGGATGAAAAAGGATAATCCTTTAAATATTCTCTTATACAACTCGGAGATCTTTACCCAATATTGTTGCAAACTATGAAAGTGGTGTGACCCAAAGTCTAAAATCAGAATTAAATCTTTGAACTATGAAGTGAGGTGCTGCAAAGATTCTCGACTCTAAAGTTTAGCAGCCAGCATAGTCTCAGGGCTTTACAAAAGTTGTTGAACTACTTGTTGCTAAAATTCTATTTTGAAGTTTTATATGAAGGGAGGGATAAGGATGTAGAGTTTGAAAGTTATGGGTGAGAAGCTTCAAAAATTTATAATCTTGTTTTTTTCTTAATTTTTGAGTAAAAATTATTTATTGTGATTGATTGATATAAATTATATTTTATTTAATGTTATTAGATTTTCACAATTCATATGAACATTATTTTTGCTGTTTTGGATTTGACTGTGTGTAAGTTTATCGTCTCAGATCACACTGGGTGATCCATCATCATAATAGAGAGCTGAAGGAGATGGATCATTGAATGTGATCCAAAATGTTGACACAATCAAATTCAGAAACAACAAAAATAAGTATTTTTAGTTGTTATTTAGAAATTTTGACTACAATAATTTTTTCAATAATCATATTAATTGAAATAAGCCAATGCAAATTTTAAAAAATATAAGATTTTAAAAGATTTTATTATAAACAAAATTATTGTAAACTAAAGTGAAAATTTCAAATATGTGATCGGTCAATTAGAACAATTAAATTGCGTTCTCTGAATGCTATAGTAAATTGCCTGTAAACAGAAACTAACAATAAGATTAAAGAATCACATAAAGAATCACACAACTTGACAAAGTCTAAATAGTAATTATTTAACAGCTAACCCACTTTAAAAAAACCTAGTCTACGCTATGAGAAAATATTTGTTAGTACACAAATTTACACATTTGATATTCACCATCGTTTAGCAGGCCAGCACAAATGATCTGATTACTCATTTGCATTCATCAACATCTGATTCCTCTATAAGAAATGAATTAAATTTACATATTCTAGGGAGCGAAAATTGGCCTCTAAGAAACCACCCCTTCAATGGTGAATAGAGAGCATATTTACAATTACTGATTTTTGCCCACACCAATAATACTTGTTAGTTTCCTTCCATACATTTCAAACCATGGTCATTGTTAGTGTCATCTCAGGTGAGCTTTCATAGATTTCAATCTAAGACATTCCATTCTATATTTCCGTGCCATGGCTGCAACTATGGCTTTACTATCTACCTGAACTACTTGATTGTCAAAATCAATGGACATATTATTAGACAAATCTTCAACATTTTCCATAGGGATGTTTAAATCTGGTAGAGCGAAAGTGCGTGAAGAAGACTCTAATGCATCATGTCCAATTGACACCTTTAATGGTTTTAAGTTTGAGGTAATTGTTGGAGACTGCGTAAGAAGTTGGTGTTGTCTCTTTTTCCCCAATTTCAATGCTAACTGTTAACAAAAGAATATTTCTAAGTTTGTTTATTAGGAGATTTTTTTTTTTCTTTAGAGGAATAGAGAAACAGTTAAAAAATATTAAATAAAAATATGAATTCAGTACAAAGAAAGTAAAATTATTACATTATGAAATGTTTTATTATTGAGATCAATTTTAATAATTCTTTGATATATTAAGACAAAACAACAAAATTAATTACCTTCTGCTTCAAAAATTTATTTTCATCCGTTAATGATTGAAAACTGTTGAATATCTTCTCCTTTTCCTGATTAAAAAAAAAAGTCATTAGTACTTTTTATTATTATGAAATTTAATGACTTTTGTAATAAGAAATAACTTTTAACAAAAATCAAACATTTTCCTTATTGAAAAGAGAATAATCATTTTAATAACAATTCTTTTGTTCTAACATCTAACGACTATTGCTATAGGAATTGACAAGAAATAAACCTTTTCCATCTCTTCCTTTTGTAATGATAGTCCATTAAACAATTCCTTCAGCTGTGCCAGAGTCTGCAAACATAACAGCTCTCATTAATTAGCCATCTAATAGCAGAATTCAAAGAAATTAAATTAGCCCTGGATCATATTCATGATTGGAATTTGGTGGACTGGGGTCAGTTACCCCCGGATCTGTCTCAACAGTTGGATCACTTGGTGGAGCTTGATAGAGCTATGTAGTGCCCTTGCTTTGTTCTTCTTCTTGTTTTAATAAAAAATTTACCCCTCCTTTATGTTAAAGAAAAACATACAAAGATGAACTTGTGAATACCTTTTTCTTACGCCTTTTTCCATTGGAAGGGTTGTGCACTCCTAATTGTCTTTCCACCTGTACCAAATGCAAATGTGATTAGTCTATTGATCCATATGCAAATGTGATTAGTCTATTGAATCATATAGAAACATTAGAAAATAGAATTAAATTTTTAGATCTAACACTTTAAACAGAATTTTACTAAAAAGCATACAAAATTAATATCATTTAAGCGATGAATATTCCATGTAAAATATATACAAAATAAAATCATTTAAAAGACTCAAGAGAAAATTACAAGTAATCTCAGTGAGATGTAAAACATATGCAGTACTATGCTGTGAATTTTTAGCTGTCAACATTTAAGTACTTTCTTTCTTGCATTATCATTCGCTGGCAGATAATAATTTGAGAGATGGAAATTTATAGTGAAATGGACAGTGAAGTCTACCTTTGGTTAATCTTATATTTTATTATTATATATCAGTACCGCTTGTTTCCTTGCAATGCATTAGAAATCCAGAGTTGTGAGGAGGAAATGTTTAGGAAGAAGATTTTTGGAGAACAATGTTAAGTGAAAAAGATCATTCCAAATTGGTACCGAAAGTGTTTAAGCTAATGGTGACATAAAATTTGCAATGTCTGTTACCTTGGTGTGTTACCTCCTTTATAACTCCTATCTACAACACCCTGGCACCAAGAGCTGCTATTTTGCTAATTAATATGATGGTACCAACATCTAGAAAATTTAGCACCACAACGAAATGTCTCAAATCATAGAAAGATCTAAATGTGCCCATCTTTAAAAGGACCAAAACTAAATTCACCTCATCGAGATAAACCAGTGAGGTTTGCTCCCAAGACTCTCTCAAGCAAGATGTTATGAATCATTGCATAGACTTCAGGATGATAACTGTGAATCTTAAGATAAGATGGCGGTCAGATTACCCGATGTTCTTCCTGATTTTTAGATCCTTGTGTATTTCTGATTAAACATCTAGAAAATGCAGCACCACAAGGAAACCCCTCAATTCTTAAAAGTAAAACAACCTATATGTCTTACTTTTCAGAAAGAGCAATAACAAATTTCCAATATCTAGAGATAATCAAGAGAGGTCAACTGTCTTGGTTGTCACAAGAAAGCGCCTAAATGGTGGTTGAAATCATACAGTGGACTTAAGGATGAAAACTGTCTGGTCCAATGGTCAGCTTGAGAAAAACTTAAAACAACCAGCACGCTCTGTTTTTACTTTAACCTAAAGAAAACTGTCAGCTGTTTAACAAAATGTATATGCACACTTGCAGGAGGGTTAGTATGGTTGTTGGCAGGCAAAATGTAGGTCATGAGGCTCAGTTGCAAGATTCTTTTTTAAAATGTAAGGGTGACTATGACTAAATGGTAAATATATGCTATTATGATTTTCAAGTGGTCATATATTTCACATTAATTTCTTATCTATTCCCATATATCTTGTTGTCTAACACAAGAGGCAGTATAGTAACACGAAGAACAGCATATCCTGGGCTAGCTTGATGCCCATATGTAGGGCCGATTCCCTGATTTTATCAACTAGTGCTGCTATAAAAAATTAGAATTTATCACTTGAACATTTTAACACTAAGACATATTTGAGGGGAGAATTTCTTAAAGTTATGTAAAGCACATTTAATCCCTCCACGAAGAGGCCCCTGAACAATGCCATCCTAAATAATATGTTATGGGATTTTTCTTGTTTCATTCAAGCTCTTTTGGATTTCCTCCCCAGCTAGTTATGTGGCAAAAAATTTAATAAAGCACAGTTACGAGGGTTCGAGTGAGCTTTGATTGAATAAAAGCCATGAGACTGTATTTCTAGACAATGGATCTGGTGCTTGAGTGAAGGAGCCACACATTTAAATCTAGAGGAATAAAGTGCATATGTCCTGCAGTTTAAGCATAGTCATGATTGCAGCATGATCTCCTATAGTGGAAGCTACCCTGAGTCCAGAGAAATGTTCCCATTGACCGGGGGGGTTTGGGGGGGAGGTTAATAAAAATTTCTCAGCAAGTGCTGCTAAGATAAATTGGGAGACTTTTTCCTGCCAAGCAGCTCTATGGATATTTTACTTCTCATTGATAAGAAATTTTGGATGCAAGTGACAATTTTTTTAATGATAAATTATAGAAATCATATAGAACCAGATGCTTTATACATACGCTATGTCGGTAGGGTAAATTTTCAGGCCCCTGCCAGCACCAGCTTAAAGCTTGCACTTGTATTTTATACAGAAAGATTCATTTTGTTCCTGTGGCTGCATTTTTCTAATCCTATGGCTTTGTTTTTCAAAATATAAATAGTAACCCAAGCCCCTTTCATGGGACTGCATCCTGAGAACCATGAGATGCTCATGGCGCCAGGCCTATTGGACTGTGAAACAACCTTTCATTTTATCTATTGTCATAGGCAGTGATCCCGTAGAGGAGAGCACCTAAATTTTAGATAAAGATTTCAAATATTTTTAAAGCTGTTTGTTTGATCAAAATACAATTCACTGCTCCCAAAGCAATTTCTAAGAAAATTTAAACAATACAAATGTAATCTTACAAGTCCTAAATAATTTCAAATTGGATTCTCAATACTCTAAAAAAAATAGAAGGTATTACATGAATAAACTGCTCTCATTTGGTGGAAATAAATCCTGACATAGGTATTCCAGCAGGAAGCAAAAATGACCACTCCAATTTTTGGGCAAGGGCCTCGAATTTCCTAAATTTTTAGTGTTGGATTAAAGCGACGAACAAGACCTCTCGGATCTCTCCTAAACTGCAAACAGAGTTGCTTATTACTGCTTTAAGCATATTGCCACGTGTCAATATTTCTAAAAATGCCATGCTTTATTTATTAAACAGATAGCACGTAAACAGGTGACGTGGCAAGCACCGATAAGATTAGAACGCAGTACCCTGCTGGGGCCTACTTTAAATTAAAACAGTAATAAAAGTTTCCATGCGCATAACAAACACTTCGCTGTGACAAAAACTAGGGGCGAAAAAAGAAACACCAAGCGAAAACAGAAAAAAGCACATAAACCCAAAAAAGAAAAAAGCGCCATAAGTAGAAATGAAAACACAGCACCACCAACCTTGGGCCCCAGGGTGAGGTCGCATGGACGCAGACCAGCTGCACTGTCGCTACTGGGAGACGCGGTGGCGGAGATCCTCTTGTTGCCGCTCCACCGCAGCGGCGTGGTGGGGCTGCCCCGCGCCGGCTTTAAATCAGCCGCCGCCATCACGGCGGCCAACGGCGAGACCGCGTGCTTATCTTCGCAGTTGCAGGAAGAATACGCCTCTGTGGACTGCAGCTGCTTGCGCCCCCACGACGCAAACTGACCGCCCCGCCCACGGCTCAATTCCAGCAGCGCCTGCAGCGCCACCCGCTCCTTAAGGCTCAAACCCTGTTCAGTAAAGCTACGGCCTTTCACCGCAATGTAAAGCAGACGAGATGAAGGAGATCAGATATGCGAACTCTGCAAGGTGTCAGCTTGGAGTGAATTCCCGAGAGCGTGGAGTGCATGTACAAGAGTTATGATTTGAGCCAGTGTAGGAAATTCTGGTAAGAGAAAACAATCATCACCCGGTTTATCTTGTTATAATTATGTCCTTTGTTTCTCCTCTCCACCCACGCTCCTTATATCAAATTTTTATGCCACGTGAGCATGGGCCCACATCTGATTGTTATTTGCGGTGCTTTAGATGTACTTGACACGTCGATTCCTTTTCTTCTTACGTGGACTAAAATTGCAAATAAATTGGTCTTATGGGCACCTTTTATCCTAATGTAGCACCACTTTGACTCTTGATTTTATGTCCTTAGTGTAATTAAATCTCTAAGCGTATATAACTAGCAATTGCACCTTGGTGTGCAATGGGTACGTCGAAGAGGTGTGGTAAGTCAAGTAGGCGAGATTTTGTTTTGTTTTTTTTTTTCATATATTTGTGTAGTACATGAGGTCAATTGGTAGGACCTAGGAATTCCTATATCTTTTTTTGCACTTTGTATGTTGTATGCAATATTGTGATAAATATTTAATATATTTGTAAGCTCGTGGTTTATGTAATTTGGTGATTTTGTTCTAGTTTGTTTATATAAAATCCACATTTGAAGATCAATCCCACTAAAAATGGGCACTGTAGATTAAAGGATGAGGTATGTAATTACTTCTAGTAGTTGGGTGAAACAACACCATCATTATGAGTTGGTTGAGTGGATGAAGGAGAAGTGTGTAGTTTTCTACTTGGATACACAACAAGTTGCGCATTTGTGCCCCTTTTCCCTTGTTGAGGTTTTCAACCATATCAAGAAGCACCACTATGCTTTCCCATTCATCCCCTTTATGACAATTTCAACCTCATCAAGAATTGTTGAGACTTTAATTAAGAACAATAACTCATCGAAGGGAACCATGGGAAGCTCTGACAAACACACTTCTTCATTCTTTTACCTTTCCTCAACATTGGTTCTTTATCTTCATCCTCATTGAAGGTCAAATAGGAATTGAGAACAACGTTGGAGGTTCCCATGGTCATAGGAACCATGAGAACACTGACATACTTCTTTAAAATATAGCAACAGGAGCCCATCGGAGACAAAGGAGGAATTAGGAACAACACTCAACATGATAACCTTATGGAAACTTCTTAGATTGGTAATTAATGAGGGGTCATACTTCAAAAGTTCCTAAAGCCTCTTCAACATATCCATTTTGTGTATATGCTACAATCATTACATTCCATGTTATCTTTTAAAAACTTGTTGACTTGTCTAATTTGTTACCTACTTGGTGCATATGTACTTGGTAATCTCCTTCTATATAGCATCAACTAACGTTGTTTGCCACATGACATCAAACATGTTGAGCTTACTGAATTTTATATATGACTTGAGGTACACATGGGGTAGGTCAGCAATGGTGGGCCACATAGACATAAGTATAGGTGCCAGTGTCCTTACAAAATTTGAGTAAAGCCAATGAAGATGTTGTTAAAGGTTGACAAGTATTGATTTACAATAGTTAGTTGCATTTGCTTAAAATTTTGTAACACCTTTTCAATATTGAACATATCCTACAATCATGGCATTTTGTGACACCACATTTCTTTGAGGTGTTTTGTTGAACTTTGGTATATAAAGCTTGTTAAAAATGATAAGCATGAGTTAACATAAGAGAAAATGACTAGAACAAAGCATGGCAAGTTTGAGCCTATCACACTACAAGAAAAACCATAAATATTAATCATGAAGGACCTAAAGCTACTAGTTAAATGGCTAAAAAGATTGACATAATGCATGGCCCATTGTGCAAAATGGGATGTGTGCACTTAATTTGGCTACTAAGGGCCTTTTGCTTGCCCTCCAATCAAGGTTAGCCATGCATCCAATCGTTGGGAATTTTTGTAAAGCATAATGAAAGATGCGAGACAATAGAATAAAATATGTGAAAAACATGTTTACATAATGACCATAATGTTACTTTGAAGAAATACTTTATAAAATTTGCATGCATATTTTTGGACTCTCTGAAAAGATCGTTCACCATGTCTAGCCTATGTATGTCTGTAATTGCTCCTACTCTTTCGTGTGTATCCTCCAAAAATGGAAGCATTTCTCCAAAGCCCTATGTTGTGAGAGCCAATTTGCTTCCCTATAACAAGATTTTGTGTGCAAAGGTAAGACTAAGCTACCCAGCTAAGAGGAGACCTGTGAATCATTTGTTGGTGAGGGCAGAGAGCAAAGACGGTGCCATAGATGTACAAAATATAAAGGAAAAGAAGTTGAGAAATAATCAAATTATGCGGGCAAGACAACAAAAATTTCATCTTTTGGTAAACGCTTAATCAAATTTACTATGGATTATGATTTTTGTTTCTTCAATTTTGTAAAAAAATTTATTGTGAATATTATATTTGTTTCTTCAAATTTGAATTTTTTCAACTGGTTTCTTTTTTAATTGACCTAATGAACAACAATAATATACAAATTTCAAATTTCATATTTGTGTTTGGGGATGTTTTGTTTTGCAGGTCTTATGGATCCATTGTCTCCCATGAGAACAATGAGGCAGATGCTCAACACGATGGACCGACTATTTGAGGACTCGATCATGTTCCAGTCCACAAGGCCTACGAGAGACAATCCGGTGGGGGGTTCGAACCCCATGGGACATGATGGAGGATGACAATGACCTGAGAATGAGGTTCGATATGCCAGGATTGTCCAAGGAGGATGTCAGGGTATCCATTGAGGATGATCTTCTAGTTCTCAAGGCAGAGAAATAAAGCAAGGAGGAGGAGGACTCATGGTCTGCCAGAGGCTTCAACTCCTATAATACAGACTCCTACAATCTACCTATTTTGATCTTCATCACCTAACAAAGTATGCATTTAGGCCATGTAAAGGGTATTTATACGTCTTTGGCACTCTTATATGACAAAAGGCTTCAGAAAATTCTAAATCAACGTTTCTAATTATGTAGAAAACTGGAAATTAAATCTTGACCACGCAAAATCCTCAAACTTTCTTTAAATGGTGGGAGCTCCAGGTGGCATTTGTAGGTGGAAATTACTTTTAGGGTTTTGTAAAAACTTTTCATCGAAGATCTCTTGCAAATCCAATTTATGGTGGCATGTCTTTTCGGACTATTCTAAATTCCAAGCTCGCCTTGTCTTAAACAGTAAAAAGCGGTCGACGGAATCGAACGACAGGCAGACTTTCAATCGTCTCCAGTAAAAGGTGAACCGTAGATTTTCAAACTTAGCTTGCTCTTGTTCATATTGGATACGCCTTCAGCGTAAAATATCATTAAATACACAAAGTAGAATTTAAGTTATCGGATTAAAATTACTAAGACAAATTTATCCACAAAAGGTAATATATTTATGTATTTATTTTTTATAAATATTTGTCGGTGATGCAAAATATAGAAACGCGTTTCTAAACTCTTTGAATCCAATTTATTAATTATTAATTATTAATTAATAATTAAATTTACATAATTGAATCTAAAAGCTTTACATTATAACTCTTTGACTATTATTAATTATTAATTAAAATATATTATTATTTAGATTAACATTAGTAAAACAAATTTATGTTAGATATGAAATTTGATGATTTGCCGACCTTTTTTATTTTAAACTGTAATTTACTATTTTAAAATTTATTGGACAATATTATTTGATTTCTTATATTTTTATTAAAATATATATTACTAGCAATGGCACCTTAGTGTGCAATGGGTACCCGAAGAAGTGTGGAAAGTCAATTAAGATAAATTTTATAAACTATAATAATATTAATTATAAATTTTAATCATTTTGTGTAATTAATAGTTTTATTTTAAAATATAATATATAATAATAATAATAAGTATAGTTAAATTATTTATAGTTTATTTTTTCTTATTAAAATATAATCCACATTTTTTATAATAAACATAAATCAAATTTTATATTAAATATATATATATAAATCAAATTTTACCTTAAACAAATTATAAATCAAATATTATATTAACTAAAATATAAAATAATTCTTTCAAATTATAAAACAGGATGTCATAATGTTAAAACCTAAATGCATTCATTATTAAGATATGGTCGTAATTTTCTTTTTAATAGGGATACTCTAAAACCCTCGTCACTAAAAATATATTAAAATTAAAATATTATATTTAAAACACAAACTCTTATAATTTATTTATAAAAGTGACTTATAAGCTTTTGTGCATCTATAAGTTATGTTTTAAAATGTAAATATTCCTATAACTTCCCTTTAAATTTAGTGGCCCTTACCTGGATATAAAAAGCCACTCCCCATTTGATACGTTTCTTTATGGTTAAGCATAACACTAAATAACTAGCGATTTGACTCTTAAAAGTAAAGGGCAGTTATATAGTATATTTGGAAAAAGGTAAGGGCATACCAACATGTTAATATCATTACACCATTAATTATTTTTAGGACGGCGGTACCCCTTAATTGTCTGTCAGTGCTACTATGTTTGTCAGACCTCAAGTTGCTTGACACGTGATATTAATTAACCGTTGTGTACTCATTCCTCAAGACTTGTGTACCCCTTTATAGATTTTCGTGGGTAATTCTTCCTTGCGTAGCGCTGCCTCCGTACACGTTACTCGGGATAATTTCAATCAACGGCATAAAAAAATTTAATGGTCGGCAAACAATAACAACCATCAGATTGCACTTTTTAGCTTTGTCTTGTTGAAATAGGATACACCTTCAGCGTAAATTAATAATTTTAATTTTTAGTTTTGATATTGATGAAGTATATTGGTTGGAAGATGGATAGGATTTTTTTCCTTAGAGGAAGAGCTCGATGGCATCGCTGAAGCAGGCGGTTGCCCTATGCAGGCCATGCTTGCAAGAGGCGAGCCTCTAGTGCATGTCGTTGAAAGCTGGTGGGAGGCTTTTTTGTCTTGTTGAAAGTGTGTTTGTTGGGGTCAAGGATTTGATGTGTGAGGGGTGTGTGTTTTGGACGCCGACTGGGGTGAGGTCGGCTATCTTTCTTTCTATGGTTGTGTTCAATCTTTTTCCTTTCTGCTCTCTTCTATATTCCCTTTAGTCTGCTGGTCGAAGCGTGGGATTTGGTGTTTGAATGGGCTCCTGGTGTTGGGGGTTTAAGGGTGTTTCGTCCCCTTGGTTATGGCTCCGGGGGAGACATCAGGGGTCAAATCTCTTATGGATTTTCGAGCTACATTTGGGACTTATTCTCCAAATCGTTCTTCCAGAGTTTTTGATAACAATTTATTTTCAATTAGTTCGGGCAATGGAGGATTTGTGCCATCTGGAGATTCTTATATCGTGAAGATAAATGGTTTCCTTGAACATACCAAAGATAGGTCGGTGTTGGTAATTCAACGAGAATCGATTGCGAAGGACATTGAGTATTACTTGAAGCATGCTTTGCTCTACAAATTCTTGGGAATGAGGGTTTCAATCCAATTTTTGGAGTCGTGGGCTCACTGGACCTAGTCCTCGGAGGGTGAGATGGAAATAATGTTGTTGGCGAACAGTTACTTCATGGTGACTTTTAATTGCATGGAGGATCGCAATAGAGTTTTCGAAGGTGGGCCTTATTTTCACAATCAAATTGGTTTATTTATAAACCTTGGCATGCTGGTTTTGATCCTTGGAGAAGCTCCCGAATCGGGTTCTGATGTGGGTGCGGCTCCCTAAATTTCCAATTGAATGTTGGCGCAATGAAATCTTGCATAGGGTTGCTTTTTTGTTGGGGAAACCAGTGGGTCCTTCTCAACAAACTCAAGATAGAAAGGTAATGACATTTGCTTGTATTTGTGTTGAGATGGATTTAAATAACCCTCTTCCAGATTCTTTGGAAATTCGTGCAGGTTCATATTCTTGGGTGCAACAGCTAGATTATAAGACATTGCCCTTTCGTTGTCATCTATGTCGTGAATATGGCCATCTACAGAGGAGATTCCTAAAGTCTAAATCTTTTGAGTCTTAGTCTACTCAGCCTCCCCATAACCCTCCTAAGGTCAACAAAGGAAAGGGTCCTATTCTTGGTGGGGTTGTTGGTGTGGAGGGTTTTATTCCTATTAAGGCTCGTAATAGGAATCGAGATCAAAAGAGGACTCTAAAGGAGTGGCAGGAAGGTGATACCTTTAATAGATTTGAGGTTTTGGAAGATCTCAATCAGCAGGAGGTGAATCCGGGTTTGATGATTATGGACTAGGGTGTTTTTGGCATGTTTCAAGAAGGAATTAATCCAAATTATAACCAAACTTCACAGGAGGTTGGTGTTTTGCAAATGGAAATGGATCTTAGTTTGGTGGTTCATGGGAGGTCCGAGACTCTTGTGGATGCAAAAATGGGGGAGGGAGAGATCTCTTCTCCATTGGTGAAAGTAGGGTCTAATTCGGTAAAAGGAAGTAAGGCCTCTCCTTCATTGGGACTTCTGCAGAAAGATCAAAAGAAAGGGGTTGTTGAGAAGTCTTCCAAAGTTGGGAGAAAGAAGGACTTAGAAAAAATAAAGATGATGGGGGAGACTTTGGTGGAGTCTAGATCTATTAAGACCTTGGATTCCCATTTCTCTAACCCTCTGAAATGATCATCCTCTCTTGGAATGTAAGGGGCTTGAACAGTGGCCCTCGACAAAAAGTTGTTTGTGAATTAGTGAGAATTCATTCTCCTGATGTTCTTTTTTTATAGGAGACTAAGTTATCTGTTGAAAGTATGGTTGGTTTAGTGTGAAAGTTGTGGGGTCAAGGTGACTGCCAGTGTATTGGGGCTCACGGTAATGCAAGGGGTGTGGCTTGCTTGTGGGACCCACTGAAGATTCGTCCCCTTTGGTGGATGTCCTCCAAGTCTTCCATCTCTATGGTTGCTTCAAGTCTGGAGTAAGGGAAAACTATTCTTCTTTCAAATATCTATGCACCTATGGATTTTCCTAGTAAGCAGTTATTATGGTCTCATATCAATTTCATTCAGAGCCTTGCTCCTTTTTTCCGTTGAATTATTGCAAGGGATTTTAATACCATTATTGAGTTGGATGAGAAGAAGGGTGGTATTGTGAGGTTGGAGCCTTTTGCCTTCCTTTTTCGTGATAATATATCTTCCTTGAATTTGGTTGACATTAAGCCCCGTAATGGTTAGTTTACTTGGAACAATAGGAGAATGGGAGAGAATTGTATTGCTAGGAGAATTGACCATTTTTTGGTTTCTTGTTCTTAGATTGGTGGATTGTGGTCTGCTTGCTCCAAGATTTTGGACTATGTGGTTAAGAGATTCTTATTTGCAGGTGCATATGGCTTAATGGTGGGGGGTGGGAAGACCTGCTGATGGAATGACTATGTATTCTTTTCCCAAACTGCTACAATATGTGAAATATCAACTCAAACGGTGGAATAGGCAGTGTTTTGGAAATATTTTTCATGCTAAGGTGGCTACTCAAACTGACTTGGATGTCATCACTCAAGAGATAAGGGAGTTCGGTCTTTCAGAGGATTTACTCAGGGAGGAAGCAAGGGCTCTGAAAGCTTTGGAGGAGTGTGAGTTGCCCGAAGAAATTTATTGAAAACAAAAGGCTCGCGTGGAGTGGCTACAAGAGGGGGACAAAAACACTACTTTCTTCTTAAATTCGGTGAAATCCAAGAGACATGGTAGTTCTATGCATGTTCTTGTTAATGGAAAGGGTGAGCATTTCTCTTCTTGGCAGGATATGTCTAGTGAAGCTTCGTAGTTCTTTGCTTCTTTATTTAGAGAGGATTCTCAGGATGGTTTGGCAGAAGAAAACCATGTTTTTTCTTATATCCCTTCCTTGGTTACTAGGGAGATGAATGAGCATCTTATGGGCTATATCTCGCTAGAGGAATTGGAGGCTATTGTTTTCCAGATGAAGAAAGGGAAAGCTTCGGGCCCTGATGGCTTCCCGATTGAATTTTATTAGGAATTTTGGGATATCATTAAACTGAACCTTTTGGAGGTGGTTTGGGAGTCTCAGAGGAATAAGAAAATGTCGTAGGATTTGAACTCTACCTTCCTAGCTCTCATTCCCAAATTTAAGGGGGGCAGATCGGCTGAGTCAATTTCATCCTATTTCTTTTTGCAATGTATTTTATAAAATCATTTCCAAGTTGATTGCTAAAAGGATGAAGCGATGGCTTAGATGGCTTATCTCTGAGGAATAGGGTGGTTTGTGGAGGATCGGGAAATCTTGGGTGGGGTGGTCATTGCTACTAAAACCATTCATTCTATGGAAACCTCAAAAGAAAAGGCTATGTTCATCAAGCTAGATATGGAAAATGCCTATGACAGAGTTAAGTGGCCTTTCTTGCAAAAAAATCTTATTGCCTTTGGTTATGCTAAAGAGTGGGTCCAGTGGGTTATGGCCTGTGTCTCTTCCACTTCTTTCTCGGTGTTGATAAATGGTGAGCCTTCTACTCTTTTTACTACTTCTAGAGGCCTTCGTCAAGGGGATCCACTTTCTCCTTATTTATTTATTCTCCCTGTTGAAGGTCTAGGGAGATTGGTGAAGTGTAATGTGGAGTTGGGTCTTATTCAGGGTTGGATGTGGGGAAATGGTTTTCCTCCTTGGTCTCACTTGCAATTTGTGGATGATACTACTTTGATGGGTATGGCTAAGATTAGAGAAGCCACAAATTTGTACAAGGATTTGGATATTTATTTGGCTGCTTTTGGTCAAATGATTAATGAAGATAAATCTTCCATTTTCTTCTTCAATACTCCACGGCTTATTCAGCAAAGGATTGCTCGTATCTTGAGGTTTCAGATTGGGGCTCTCCTGTTAACTTATCTTTGCATTCCTATCTCTCTTGGTAGTCTCCCTAGGGAGTCATGGCAGAATATTGTGTGTAGCCCGAAGCAGTTTAGGGGTCTTGGATTGCAGAAGTCATCTTAGTCTAGGTTGGTGTTAGTTGAAAAGCTTTATTGGAGGTGGTGTGGAGCAAGATCATATCTTGGCTAGGATTTTATCTCACAAGTACCTTCTGGGGGTTCTAAAGGAGGAGATTCCCAGGTATCCTCTAGTGGGGAAAGGTTTTATGATTTGGGAACGCTTAAGAAAGGGGTTTCTCTAATCAAGGAGGGCTTGTTTTGGATATGTAATAGGGGGGTTGAGGCCCTCTTTTAGTCAGATTCTTGGGATGGTTTTCCCCCCATTTTGTGTCAGTATCTTAATTTGTTGAATCTTTGCCAGCGCTTCCTAGAGGCTGGCTGGTCAAGGGTGATTGATTTTAAGACTTCTTATCCTTGTGGGCAGACAGAGGTGGCTAGGTGGAAGAATCCTTGTGATTGGCATGTGGTTGGTTTGGAGGAGGAATGTGTGAAGCTTCAAAATATTTTGGCTGGTAGACATTGCAGCTCCCTTAGGGATAAGGATATTCTTGCTTGGAGCCCAAATCCTAAGGGTGCTTTCACTGTGGCTAGTGGGTATCAAGAGTTGATGGCTCATAAGTTTGGTGGGTGGAGGTCCCTTGGTGGAAACATGTGTGAAACAAGTTTTCATGGTGAAAGTATAATTGTTTTGTGTGGATTCTGGCTTGGAATAGATGTTTGACTTGGGATAATCTTTGGAAGCAGGGATTCTAGGGTCCCTCTATTTGTATTTTGTACAACTACAGTGAGGAGGATTCTTCCCACTTGTTTTTTCGTTGTCCTTATTCTATGTTTCTCTAGCATTTATGGTGGGGTGTTTGGAAACACCCTTGTGCTCATGCTTCTTCCCTTGTTGAGTTCTGGAGAAGTCTAGGAAGACCTCCTTCCTAGGCCTCTTTCCTTCAGATTGTGTGGTGCATTGGTCCTACTTTCATCCTTTGGAAAATTTGGTTGTAAAGGAATCGTAGGATTTTTTGTGGGGATAGGCTAATGGTTCAACAAGTTTGGCACAAAATTGTTGGTTTGATCCAAGAGACGGTGGAATCCAAATGTGATGTGGCTTATCCTTTGAAAAGGAGTGATGATGAGATTGTGATTAGATTGGGCTTATAGGAGTTGACTTATGTCTTTGCTTGTGTCAGAAGAGGTAGGAAGGCTAAAAAGAAGGTTCAAAGGGTTGGAAGATGGTTGCCTACACCGACGGATGTTCTGAAGATCAATACAGATGGATCCTCTAAGGGTAATTCAGGGCTTGCTAGGATTGGTGGAGATGGAAGAGACAGTTTTGGCTTGGTTATTTTCTTCTTCTCCATTCACAAAGGGTAGCATTCTAACAACCTTGTGGAGGGGTTGATGATTCTCAGGGCTATTGAGCATGCATGTGCTTTGGGTTGGCATAGGATTATCTGTGAATCTGACTCATAGATTATTATCAATTTGTTGCATGAGCAAAAGGTGGTTGAGGTTAATTGGCAGCTTGCCTCAGTGGTTCGTTAGATTTTGCAGATGTGCTCTATGTTGGAAGTGGTGTTTTTTTCCCACATTCCGCATGAATGGAATAGGGTTGCTAATTGTTTGGCTAAGTGGGCTTCAGAGCATACTGATGATTGGAAGATTGAGGAGTGGGGATAGTTATCCCCTAATTATTGTCATGAAATAGAGAGGGTCATTGCTGATGATATGGATGGATAAGGTATTTGTGGTAGTGTGGATGGTGGTTGTTGCCTTGGTGGGGTGTTTTTGTGCTTTCTTTCTTGGGAGCCTATAGGTTCCTTGATCCCTTTGTATTGTTTATTTCTTGATTTCCATAAAGTTTTTACCCCTTTTTATTTAAAAATATATATTATTATAAATCATAAAAAATATTATAAACAAATATAATATAATATTCTAGTTAATAATATATAATATTTGATCTTTAATTTATATCTTTTTATAATAGAAATATATATTAATTTAGAATACTTCCAAAAAGATAGAATCTAAATAATTTTTTATAAAGTTTCTAACTCTTAAAAATTAGATTATTTTAATATTTCTTGAATATCAATTTAAAAACTTACTTTTTTATATACGTAAGCAGTAATATTATATTAATCTGTCAAAAAGGTGACATTGCATTGCCCATCAAGCTACAAACTTAGCATCCATATGCCATCCAAAAGGATCAACAATACAAAGCCCCATCAAAACCTAAACCAGACCCTACCTACCAAACCGCCATTGCACCATTTCTATTCAAAATGACCACGCAAGGTCGAGAGATACAACCCTAAACATTCTATTACATGAAATGGGGATGCCAAAACATAGAGGGTAAAAACTTGACCTAGCTCGAACCATTAGTGATCTTGCAGGGATGACACCAAACATACAGAACTTTACATCTTAAACTTCACCATTCTCTTGCACAAAGTTGATGAATGCTCCAACCCATTCAAATTATTGAACAGGCTCAAGGTGAAGCATCTTCTTTAGGAAACTAACACCCTCGACAACCCTCTCACGGTGCCCTAATAGAGCAACACCCTTTACATCTGGTAGAAAGGGGTAAAATTTACCACCTCACCCAAAACAGATAGCAATTCCATGTCACAAGGCTTGGGAATGCCAACACCTAGCATGGCAATGTCCAACATTTCCTCAAGCCCACATAGAAGCTCTGGTTTGAACATCCTTCGAGAAAACACCTCCACATCCAACTTCGAAAATTACAAGTCCAAGAGAAAAGCCACATACCTGGACACAATGTCAATATCTACATGGTATCGTTCCCCCTCCACGAGAAACTCCTTGCACAAAATTAATTTAACTGCACCAATCGAAAGGAAATTTGTCTCCATTAGAATGCACTTTAACCTTAGCTTAAAGGCCTCCCTAAGGAAGGTTGTCTTCCTTCTAGCACTCACCAAATGAATAGGAGTATCCATGCCTCCACATACAATACTCTCTGCAGACATCTACACTATAAACTTAGACCGCTCTTCTATTTAAAGAGTCAGGGATAAATGAAGTGAGTTGGCCCCTTCGAGAGTACTTATAACCCCATGATAATCGATTTTTCATGCCACTAACCAAGTTTTGAGAGTGGCCTTCAACCCTATCTCATGTGAAATGACAATCCAAAGTTATAGCCCTCTCCCAAGTGTTAATTAACACTTATAACAATAACCAATGTGGCTTACATCCCTCATAGTAGTAATTGAATTTTTGTGCCAGATTGTGTTCTCATTACCATGTGTCAAATCTGGAGAATGTGTGTTATTGTGATGGATTTTGAGTCATATAAGGAATGGTAAATAACACAAGATGTAATGCAAATGTGACGTGGACAAGATACTCATCAAATTAAGTGTATTAAAGGCACCCGCGTGAAAACTTCAACCTTTTCTTTGCCACTACGTAAAAGAAGGATGTGATTTAAATTGTCAAAACCAAACCTGCTCACAATTTTATTGAAATTGTCCCCAATAGCAATCACACAACTTTCCACACCAACGATGTGGAAAGCAAGTATTTCCAACTGAAGGCTTATCAACTTGTTGAAACTCCAAAAACACAAATTGCAATGAAATTGGTGTGTTTGGAGATCCAAATTATTTTTTCCCTTCTACTAAAGAAACCCATTGATCTCGGAACTCTAGGGACCAAACTCAGCTATTTCTACATTACACTCAATATGATCCATGTTGAGAAATGTGACTCAATATTACTGGCTGGATCGACTTCCTGGAGCTGATCTTATTTCCTCCTTTATCGGCCTAAGTTAAGTCGCTAGTTTTTTAAGTTTATCTAACTAAAGTCGCATGGTTCTAAAGTTTCATAACCTCTTGACTTAGCGATTGTGAAGCGAAGGCTACTTCCTTTGTTGTTCGCATGTCACAAGTTTTGAGAACTTTGCAACCTTTGACATAAGGTTTTGAAGTTTGGTTTTCTAGTGATATAGTGACTTGGATGCCGATGGATGTGGGGACCACTTGGGACCCAATAAGGATGGTGGATCATGATGAAGGTCAACAGGTGGCGATGATGTGGAGGACAAGTGGCATGTGGGCCCATGTGCTCAGTGAACATCGGTGTGACTCAGTGGTATCGTCGGGACTTCATGTTGGGTCTCATTGATGGAACAATGGAGTGGTGAGCGCCAGAATCTTATTGTTGGGATAGCGCTTCATCGGCTGATTGCCTCAGAAGGTGGTCCCTCGATGGAATTGATGACGCTCTCATCGGTGGGGCTCATGGACTTCGACAGAACTCTTGATCTTGTCTCATCAATGACCCGATAAACATGAAGATGCAATGTGAATGTCAGCGGGACTTCCATGTATCGGTGGGAAATGAATTGGTGTCCCCCCAATATAACGATGGCTGACTCAGTGACCTGTGTAGAATGTCTTAGTGGGACTCGATTGATGATTAGCTAGAAAGCGGTGATTGGTTGCATGTCTATGACAGTTAAGCTACTTGTGGTTGTTCATCTATTGTAGTTAGGATTTCTTGGAATGATTAAAGAGCATAGCTAAATTCCATTTGGGAGTTTTCAACTAGCAAATTTTGGAAGTGAAGAGAGATGACTGCTACTTGAGGAAGGAAAAGGCCAGAGAAATGTATACTGTGAAGGCCGAGAGGCCCGATTAGTCCGAGTCGTGTGTGTAGTCAAAAGAGAATGTCTCATACAGAGAGGTGTCCGCGATGGGTTATGCTATCAGATATTCTCAGTGATACAAGATGCTTTGTAAAAGGTCACAGGCTTCGATATTGTATTATAATTGTATTTTTGTTGTTGAATAATACAATGGAAATTTGGGCTTTTGGAGTGTGGGATTTTTACCCGTAAGGGTTTTCCCCACGTATATCTGTGTGTTCATATCTTCTGTTTTATATTTCATGGTTGTTGGTTTTGTTGTTGAATTTATTTAATGGTGTTGTTGAAACTGGTTGTTTTGCATGAATCTCTGGGGATTAATGTGGGAAATGAGTTATGTCTGGTTCTGTTTTATGGCATAGTAGTTTGTGCCTTTTAGGTAATCTGATGAAATGAAAATTACTAAAGGAACTATTGATCTTGGATGTTTTCTTTTTCAAATGACTAATATTTCCCTACAAGTGGTATTAGAGCCTTCTTCTAGGATGTGTTTCTTCCTAGTGTGTTGCTAGTTCTGGGTATTCCTTTTGTGAAGATTTCTTAGTGTTGTAGGCTTGAGGAAATCTAAAGGAATTGACTGATGGATTGATCCTTTTGGTGAGTAGAAATTCTTGCTCTTTTGTTTGATTTTAAGAGACAACATGCAGTATGAAGGATGGGGAAGATGGAGAAAATTGAGTTGGCCATATTAAAATGATGCGACCTAAAGCTCGTGAGTTGGCAGCAGTATAATCCTAATGCATGGGGTGGAATATTATTTTCTCTATGGTTGTGTTGCAACAAAGCTTTCATATTGGGTGTTTGTGTGAGGGGCTCCCTGATGATATGTAGAAGCTTGGGTTGTTTCTTAGCTATGGAGAAATGTGCTTATACTAGGGTGTTTTGTCCTAGTATTGGAAGACATAGCTTTATGTTACCCCGATTGCATGTGGGCTATGGAGTTGATCATTAGATGATCTGAAAGCTTTTGAAATAGCTAGTCTCTGTTCGATGCATGTGCATGTTGGTGGTTTTGGAGTTGGCTTGAAATGGGCCTGGAGTTCCTAAACTGTTGTTTTCTTCTTAAGGATGTTTCGTACTTGCATTGCTCATATTCATGTTTTTTGTATTTGAGGAATTTTATAGATTCTCGTTTAAAGAATCTATGGTGATGCTCATTCATCTTAATCCATTTTTCTGGTTATGATTTTTCTTGATTCATATTTGTGGTTTCTAAATGTGAAGTGGGCATGGATGTGCATGGGTGTTTTAAAACACAGTGGTTTTGCAAGTTTTGCACTGTCAAGAAAAACTTGTGAATATATGGAGCTGCGTTTAAATCTATTTTTTCTAGACCCTGGTTTTTGGGGTGTGAATGGAAGAGATAGTTGCAGTTTTGCATGCATAATTCGTGCATGGTGTGAGAAGGTGTCATTCTTTCTCTGCATGGGAGTGTTGGTAAGTGACTTGTCACTTAGCATTCTTGTGGTGATGCTTGGCGGTTTCCTAGACTATGGTGCTCGTTGTGGACATGATTGGAAAATTGGATCTGAGCCTAATTGAGTGTTTGAGTCATGTTGTCTACATAGCTATTCTTGTTGAGATCTTAGTGTTGTTTTTTTCAGTGTGATGATGGGTTTGCACGTTTGTTGTGATTGATCTTTGAGTTATGCGGTTGCTGGATTAGCTACCCGTTGGATGTAGTGAGATAACTTGAAAGTGGATTGTCTATATCCATGAGGTTGATTCAATGTTAGTGCAGACTTGTTAGTTGGACTTGTCTATTGTCACTTGTGGATTGGTGTAGTTGCTTTGAGATGTGAGGATGGATGGTGCTAAGTACCTGAATAGTTAGCTATGGGGACCTGTAGCATGTGTATCGCAATGTCATGGATAGCTTGGATACACTTCCTTGTGTAAGATTTTAACAGTGATGGTTTTATTTGCTTGGTTTAAAGATCTTGGGCTGCTTGGTATTCTTGTCAGATGGACATGTTGTTGTGTGGACCTGAAGGATTTTCTGTTTAGCAGATGTTTGGTCATGATGCTTGG
>VDFB02301262.1:0-35561 GCA_007258455.2 Sequoia sempervirens
ATTCTAAAAATTGATTCAAAAGCTAGGTTATTTGAAGGTCTTGTCATTGATTTATATTTTCTCTCTTTGTTCAGCTTAGACCAAAATTGAAAATTTATTGAATTCAAATGCATAATTTTAGATTTTATTTTCCTTGTATAGGGCTTAGATCAAAGTTATTTCATTGTGAAATTTAAGTGTAATATTAGGTTTTCATTAGTTAAAGTGCATGCACATTTTAGGTAAAAGCATTGAAAAACTAAAAAATTGCATATTGTCTATTATTTCAAAAGCTCAAAAAGTGTTAATTTTTTGTATTTTTAAAATAAATTCAATTAATTGTAGTATTCTAAATTTTGAAAATTATCATTTGGATATAGGGAATTTCTCTAAAAACATAAAATTATATGCATGTGTGTTTTTCACATAGGGAAATTAGGTTTTTGGGTGATTCTAGAATTTTGTTTGATTTCATACCTGCACTTGTGTAACTTTAGACCCTTAGACACTAAAATTAATCCTCAAATTTTAAATTTGTTAAAAATTTACATCTCTAGTCTAGGGTGCCCATTCCCTTGTCAAGCTATTTTTTGTCCAAATTTCAATCACAATTCCAACTCTATGATCCTTATCTAGATCTATGTTATGTTTCTAAAAGTTGCCTCAATTTTCATCATTGCTATCTCTTTTTCTACTCATTGAATGGGCACTCAATCATCTTGAAAATCATTTTGAGTTTCACGAATTGGTGTCCTATATCTAATACCCCTATGAGACATACCTATAGACATATGGTTTCTCGTGTTGTAGTCACATCCAATGTTGAGCTTGAGTCTTATAACTCTTTCACTCGAGGAGTTACATCTACATATCCTATCTTTGGTTCTCTTCCTACTCCTACATTTCCTATGTTTTCTTTGTCCCCTAAAATTTATGTGGAATTAGAGACTACTTTTTTATATGCCCTTGAAGATAAGCTTAAATAATTGGAAAAAGACCTAGAAGGCCTTCAACAATACTTAAGCACCAAAAATTTAGTTAGATAGTGCCATTAGTGGATAACCTTAAGAAACTCATCGTTGATTCCCAAGGGATATGATTCTCTCATAGCCTAGCTCATATAGTAGATGCAAATATCCCCCAACAACTAGTTATTCCCAAGATCTCACTAATACTCAAAATAAAATAGGGATACAAGTATCCTCTCCAACAACCATACCTTTCATTCCTACTTTCACCCCTCTAGTCATTGCATCAACCATGCAATATAGTAATGGTCTTAACTCTACTTTAGGGTTTTCTTGTGGTGATTCTTATAGATTTTTTCCTTCATCCACTATACCTATATTTAACTCATCTCTCATTAACCTCCAAAGCAATAACTCTCCAGCTACTAACAATAGTCCTACATACTCCACACTTTCCTAAAACATTGATCCTATAATAAACCAACTTTTGCAAAACATGACATCCTTACAATAACAAGTTATAAATACGAGCCAAAATCAAACCAATTATAACCCACATACGTACCTCATATGTAGTCCATAATTTTCCATCCTAAAGAAACCCATACCACAGAACATAGAGATACCTCACTTTAAAAAGTATATTAGAAAATGAGATCCCAACAACCATGTGTCAGCCTTTATTCCCTTATATAGTGACTTAATTTTGAAGATGCTCTCCTAGCTAAACTCTTTCCTAGATCATCGAAAGATGTGGCCTTAGAATATTTTTTTAATTTCCAAACAAATTAATTACCTCTTTTACACAACTTATTAAGGAGTTCCTTCAACAATTTCAAAAAAAAATTAGACCTCAAGTTACAGTGACTCATTTAGTCTATTGAAAACAAGGACCCAAGGAGTAAGTAATGGATTCTATATGATGATACCAATCTCTTTATTCACAAATCTCCTATAATATTCTAGATTCTAATATTCAAATGTCATTCATTAGAAATTTACAACCTAACATTAGGGATGAGATAGTATTGATGAAATATCCCTTGTTCACACATTTATGTATGACTCCATGATTACTAGATATCGATTAGCTAATATTAAGGTACATATTCATCAAATCTTAATGGTAAATACAAAGTTGTGCCCCAAAACAAGTTTCAATCATTTAAGAAACAACGCAAACCTCTAATAATGTTGAAGCACAAGTTACCATGGAATTTATGACACAATATCAATTTAGGCCAAGGGATAGAAATTTCTCGCAATTTCCCAATTCCCTCTATGCTATTATGTTTCAATTATTAAATAAGAACATGATTCATCTTCCTCCAATTAGGAATATTGATACCACTAAATCTTTACCTCCAAATTTCAATGAAAAATCCTTTTGTCAATATCACCAAACTTTAGGGCATGATACATAAATGTCTATATGTCATAAGCACCAAGTGCAAGAACTCATCAATTCTAATTTCATCCATTTGGCCAATGTAAATGAAAAAGGGAATAAATCAGTATCACTTCCTAAAAATATTTACAAATTCTTTTTTTTTAGACTGCAAGAATCGGTCGGGTATCTGTCCCCCTATAAATTGCAGTGCACCTGGTAAACCATTTTCACATGATCGGTGGTGCTGGTGTGACATGCCCTTCAGTACCACAGGTTTGGGGGAGACTAGATTTTGTGACCTCTTTCCTGCAACAGGATGCTTTGGCCAATTGAGCTAGGCCCCCCATCCCAAAAAAGATTTACAAATTTATTACTAAGACATTCAACTAATTTTTTTCAACAAAGTGATAATGAAGAAGAGGATAATAAAGTGTTTAGTGACATAAACATGATTGAGGATCATCCTAAAAAATTAAATCTCTTACTCAATATCACTTTCATGCATATTGATGCTTCCATGTACATATACCTAATGATCCTCTTTACATAAATGACACAATTAGTGACAAACCCACAAAGGGAATGCTCAATGATCCTGTGTGTGTGGTGAATTTGATCACCCAATGATTTTTGTATGTGCATGAACTTTATAAAGATAATTATAATGAATAATCAGAAGTGTTATTAAAGACTCATGATAGTTCTATTCACCCTAAAATTGATTCTATAACTTTACCTGTCAAAGTAGGACCTAAAATGTTGGATGTATTTACCATAATCCTAATGTTGAACTAATTTTGTGTGAAGTTAGGTCATCCATGGCTTAGATCCATGAAGGTGGTCCCATCAATCATTCATAAATATTTTAAATTCCTATTGAAAGGATAAATATATACCATATACCATTACATGATTTAAACCTTTAACTAATTTTGGAAATTTTTCCCTTGATTATTTTTTCCTCAACTAGCTAAACACATCCAACTATGTGAATATTACCTAATTGTGTCATATCAAAATTTTAAAGCTAATTGAATAGCCCAATTATCCCTTAGTAATATTCCACCTGAGACTCCTTGGTCTTTAGTAGCTTCGACGATTGTTCCTCTTAATTCACAAGTAGTAAATGAACCTTGACCTGAATTGGGTATTCTTCCTTGACCTTCTAGTATATATGAGTTATGGTTCCCCCTCCACCATCCTATCTAGGATCATGAGGTAATAATTTGGAAAATCCTTCAAGGATAAATTTTGTGCCTCTAAAAGAAAAAAACCATCATACACAAAACTAAAGATCCTATGCTTTCCTAGCCTTTGACAGTTCCTTCAATTCCTCTTGAAAAGAATGAAAAGGAACCAATGGTTGGGAACACCTCAATTCCCCCTTCACAAATTGAATCTCATGAAAAATTAAATCAAAGTGCAAAAGAACATAAATAAAGATGTGCTATGGATCACCAACTTTTTGAAGCTAACAAATCATTACCCAATAACCCTCAATCTATACAAACTGATTCTAATGAGATACTTCCCATCCATCCATCCTCCTCATCACCAGACTCCACCCCACCTCCCTCACTAAACCATGAATCTGAACCTTACTTATCCCACCCAAAATAAAAAATAAAAGAGGCTCATATGAATGATAGTTCTCATAGTCATGTTGATAGCACTAATATGTTGCCTATTGTGATACATTTAGATAATGGAGTAGAAGATAAGATGGAAGAATAAGAGCATAATGAACTATCTGTCATATTCAAAAATATATGAATCTAGATGGGGAAACCATGATGATTCTCCTTTGGTGAGTGACCCATCACTTGTTAAACTTGGTGCTTCTCCTTGTACTACACTTGTTTTAGTTCCCTTAGCTTATTTTTTTCCTTCCATTTAGGATGAGTAATATTTTAATGCAAACAATTTGGGGTGAAGCCACAATAGTGGTTTACAATTGAAGTGAGGAAGGAAAACTCACAGAAAATGAATGCATGGAAAAAAAATTGATTCTAGGGGTTCATATGAACCTATTGGTTTGACCGAACCCATTAGGGGTTCACTAGAACATAGGTTCAGGCGAACCCTCCTAATACTTTCCCACCAAAAAAGCCATCAAAACCCCTTATAGAAGGGGGGTTCGAATGAACCTTGGTTCGAGCGAACCCCCTTTATTCCTCATCCCCTCCCTGAGACACAAAAAACCTAAATTTTGGCACTTCGGAGCTTGGGTTGAGGATGAAAATGGAGGAATATTCACAAACCCAACTTGAATCAGGTAGTCCTCAGAACGAGCTATCCAACGAATATAATTTTAATATGTTTTAGTTTTATTATGTATTTGTTTTCTTAGTTTTATTAAACATAGGTTTTTCATCGAAAATGAAGGTCTCTATTCTACACATGTGGAAAAATAGCAGATTATAAAAAAAAAAATTGAAAAATATGAGTGTACCAGATATTGAAGTCCTTGATCCAACAAAAAAAATAAAATTGAATTTAGATATTTACAAAAAAAGCTTTGCGTTATACGGTCGTGCTATGTTTGAATTGTAATTGGTTTGACTTTGAAACTTGATTAAAGAAAAATATTCAATAAAAAACTATCTAACCAAGTGGAAGCACTAGATATCAGAGTTAAAAATATAAATTCGAAAGAATTAGAATTCTATCCTTCATGGAAAAAAGTTTATGCATTATACGGTGTGCATCACTTTTTAAAATGTTGTTTTTTGAAAAAAACCAGTTTTCATGGGAGATGGAAAAAGAAGTGCAATCTAATTCCAAAAATTTTGAAAAAATATTTTTAGAATCTACAGACAAAATGTGACGAGACTCTATTTTTCGTCATCTTGAAATTCTTCATGGTTTAGCCGCTATAGGTGCCCGAATGTGAAGATTTAGTTTTAAAAAATAATTTCACTGTCGAGTTTGGCCAAAAATTGTAAACCAGTATTGTGGGATCACCCTTTGATATATATTGACTTGCACATGTGGTACCTTTTGTATCTTTATTTATTTTTCTTGTATGTAATGTGATCTCCCCATAATATGTTTTTTGGTGTGTATTTGTTTTTGTTAGTTTTCTTTGGATGACCCTTTTTGTTCTTGTTGGAACAATGATACAAATAAAATGAACCCATCGTGATATTCCTTTATTTGTATCTTCATTCTTCTTTATGCCATAAATATCATGTTTGTTCTTTTTTTTACTTTTGGGAATAATGCAAATCATTGCTACATTTAGTTTTGTCCCATGTTCACCCAAAATTATTTTATGTTGTCTTTATGTGTCATTCCTCCCTTGTGTTTGTAGTTCCATAGGTATTTATGGAATGATGTCAATTTTGAGCATGATCATATTATACATTATCTCTCATCTATACTCACCCCATATCTATGGATCCCTCATGTGTTATTGTATGACTTTTCTTTTTGAGGCAAACCTCTTTTCATGACCCAATTTTGTTGGGAACACGTCATTTGGCATAGGATTTCCTAGCAAGTTGTCACGTCTCATCAAACATCATGTTTATTCTACCTTAACGGAAATTGCTCTTGGTTAGCACTAGAAATTACTTTAAGGTGGGGGCATACATTCCATTATGTGTTTCACTTTGTTCACATGCATTGAACTTAGTGGTGCTTCTATGGCATATTGATCATGTTTTATAACACCTCCTTATCAAAGTTATTATGCAAACGAGTTTTTATTATAATTATTTATATGGTTGGCATTGACATTATAACTCACCTATTGAATATCAAAATTCACTAGCCCTTGTGTGTTTTCATTTTCTACCATTGCAAAAACTCACCTAGTGAATATTCAACTTCACTAGCATGTGTTTCTTCTTATCAAGGTCACCTAGTGAATATCGAACTTCACTAGCCTATGATGCCTTCTAGGGGCCACCTAGAAAATATTGGACTTTTCTAGCCTATGATTCATGATTTCCTTGGGTGTGGATCCTAGTAAGAATTTTGTGGATCTTTCTAGACTAAGATTTCATACCCCCTTCTATGTGTATTTTCATTATGTTTGCATTGTCTTGGCATCATATTCGTATTGTGTTTTGCATTGTGTTTTACATTTGCATTATATGTCTTCATATTGTATGGTTCATGTTTTTAATGTTGCATTCACACCTCATGTGTATGTGTGTTCATTTTTCTTTACTTTGTTTTTTATAGGATCTTGAGCTTGGAGGCTAGCACATCCTCTAGATTCAAATTTATCCTACCTCTCTAATATTTTTATAGATGAATTATTTTTTCCTTATCCTTAATTTAGTGTGAGCATGTGCGTAAGTTCATACTCTCACTAAAGTGGGGGATAAATTTAGCATCATAAGTTGTCCACCTTTGATAATTTTACACTAGGTTTAGCTCCCCCTTATGTGCATTGAACTAACTATGCTTGTAATTTACCTAATTTAAGGTTGTTTCTAGAAAGTTAGAATAGAATTAGAAATTAATATTAAACATTCAATTAACAACATCAAAACCCCCAAAAATAGGTCTATTTTAGGGTTCCCACACCCTTGACCATTCTACTTTGGCCCAAATTTAAATATTTTATTGTTAGCATTTTTATATTATTGATGCAAGAGCATCCAGAAGCATTCAAATCAGTTGGGACAATGAACATTTAGTTACAGAGTACTAGAGAGAGCGACCTTGGAGAATACTAAATTTTACCACATTTGCATGTCAGAGGTTGTGGAGCTGGAATTAGTTACTAGAAACCAGGAGCTATGACATATTGTAAATTTAGATCATTTGGGTTTATTTCTGAAGAGATATCATTATCAGAAGATTACTTGTGCTCACAGTGAAGAGCTGATAGCATTTGGTGAAGCCTAATTGGTTTGCGGAGAAATTTTGTAACTTATGGAGCTAAAAGGAACATCATTCAATGAAGTATAGGACTTGGTCAACCTTTATGGAGACTTGCACAAAATTCTATGTATTTGCGGAGCAATACCTTATGTTTGGGGCTGGCCTATCTGTTTGTACACGATACCTAACTAGCCATTGTAATTAGGTTGACTTGTTAATGGTTAGAAGAATTGTAGAGGATATAAATTAAGGAGAAGAATTTGTTACAAGGCACCAAGGAGGAAGTGATCGATAACATGAATTCAGGAAGAAAAATGAAGAAGTGATTTGATCCATAGGAGTAGTGGAATAGAGAAGAAGGTAGAGCAGAGAACAATAGAAGTTGCAGAGCAAAAAGTTGAGAATTGGCATAATCATATCATGGAGGAATGTTGACATGTATAAACCTTTTTTAATTCCTGGGCTATAGCCTAGAATCTATAAAGCCCTTGAGGCACGTGTAATTTGATTTGCAGTTATAATATATGAGGAATGAGCTTTAAAGGATGGGTTTTTCCCTGTTAGGGTTTTCCTAGGATATATCTTGTGTCATGCATTTATAAGTATCTTTTATCTTTCTGTCGATTAGCTGTTAGCTTTTGTTGCATATCTGTTATGATTATGGAGTTAGTGGATTAGGCTATAAGGCTGGACCCTCCTACCTTGACTACATCAAATGGTATCAAAGCTGGTTGTGAATTTGTTGGTTGGTTGTGAATCTGCTAGGATGATTATGAACCTATTGAGAGGATAGAAAGTGTTGGAGAAGTGCAAAGATTCATATTGTAGAGGAGGAAATGACTAGATATTCTACTGGAGGAGAAATTTTATGTACCAAAGAAATGAATATGGATAAGGAAACAAACAACACTATAAGAATAGTATATGTGGAAAGAAACTATAAGATCCTGATGAGTGTAGAGGAAATTATATAAAGAATCAGAGATTAGGAAGTGTTGCAGAGAGAATTCAATAACTGATTGTTCTAGAGGATGCATGTATGTATTGATGGCTTGCAAGTAGATCGTCAAACATGACAAGATGAAGAACCTAAGGCAACTTGTGGAGAAGGCTTTCTCAGATCGCTAATCATTGCAGCAGTGCAAGGCTTGCAAGTAGAGCACTAAATCCAAATCACAGTTGAGGTAGTTTTGTAGGGTGGACTTGAATAGACCATCGGCCTTGAGGCAATTGCAAGTTCCTGTGGATAGATCTCTAAACCAATTCAAAGAGACACATTGAACTTAACACAATACAGACCAAAGTGAAGAGGCTCACTTTTTAAATAACCCCAAGAGTCTAATGCAGGAGCATCCAGAAGCATTAAAATCAGTTGGGATAGTGAACATTCAATTATAGAGTACCAAAGAGAGAAACCTTGGAGAATACCACATTTTACCACATTTGTATGTCAGAGGTTGTGGAGCTAGAATTAGTTACTAGACACCATGAGCTCTGAAATACTAGAAATTCAGATCATTTGGGTTTGTTCCTGAAGAGATATCATTATAAGAAGATTACCTGTGTTCATAGTGAAGAGCCAACAGTGTTTGGTGAAGTCTAATTGGTTTGTGGAGAAATTTCATAACTTGCGGAGCTAAAAGGAATATAATTCAATGGTGGAGTAATACCTTATGTTTGGGGCCGACCTATCTATATGTACATGTTACCTAACTAGCCATTGTAATTAGGCCAACTTGTCAATGGTTAGAAGACTTGCAGAGGATATAAATGAAGGAGAAGGGTTTTTTACAAGGCACCAGGGAGGAAGTAATTGATAAGATGAAGTCGGGAAGAAAAATGAAGAAGTGATTTGATTTGGAGTATCAGAATAGAGAAGAAGGAAAAGCAGAGAAAAAAAGAAGTTGCAAAGCAAAAAATTTAAGGATTGGCAGAATCATATCATGGAGGAATGTTGATGTATAAACCTTTTGTAATTCCTGGGTTGTGGCCTAGAATCTATAAATCCCTTGAGGCATGTGTAATTTGATTTGAAGTTATAATATATGAGGAATGAGCTTTGAAGGATGGGATTTTCCCTGCTAGGGTTTTCCCGGGATATATCTTGTGTCATGTGTTCATAGTATCTTTTATATTTCTGTTGATTAGCTATTAGCTTTCATTGCATATCTTTTATGATCATGGAGTTAGTGGATTAGGCTACAAGGCTGGACATTCCTTCATTGGACCCTCCTACCTTGACTGCATCAATTATAAATTTGAATTCATTTGTCGACTCTTCACAATTAATTTTATAGGAAATGAATAATTTCATATCAATACAAGTCCTTTTTACCATTTAAACACCTAGGAAATTTTAATTCCAATTTTACATCATAAAAAAGTAGTCAAGAGTAGAATAAGAATAATTATTGTAGAATTAATTCAATCAAGCATCATGTTAGCAATGTATCAAGTTTACATTGAGTTTGTTCATGTTTTAAGTTCATTTTTTTTACTACTAACACTTGCAGAACCTTCAATCAAGCTTCTAATTTTCCTTTCATGAGATGTTTAATGACTTCAATCCATCAATAAACTTAGATCTAAAGTGGTAAGTTGTAGCACTTGTCAATTTATCACTTTTTTTTATCCATTTTGCCTCTTCTTGGCATAGGGTAAGTACTTTCTACATCATCATAGCTCTTGTAAAGGTGGGAACACCAAAGTAGGCTTTGATTAGGAAAACCCCTATATAGAACAACCCTTTCTTTCCTTTCTTGTGTATAGCTCATAGATCTAAAGAAAATTTGGAGAAGATTCAAGGCCTAATTTTAAGATCAAGCATTCAAGCCTCCTACTTAAAAAAATTAGGGAAAGGTGAATTATTTTTCGATAGATGGCGTTTGAAAGCTAATTCCAAGAGAAAAAATCCTACATACTATAACCAACTAATATCTATTTAGAGTTCCTAAAAAGCAACATTTCTAGTCTAGGGTGCCCATTCCACTGACCAACTAGATTCAACATAGATTTTAATGTTAGGCTCTTCTATCTCTGCACTTTACTCTATGATGTATTTTTTGTAAGGAAAGAAGAGGTGTGAAAACACTTTCCTAATGCTAATTCTAAGAAGAGAATGTAGACATATGGTGCAATTTTGAATTACAGTTCATTAAAGATGCACATTAGTAGAAAAATAGATCAGAACAAATTTAACACAACCACATAATGGACACTAGATTTAATGTGGGAAAACCCTTTCTAGAATAAAACCTACCACATTAAGCAAAAACACTTTGTATTACAGTGAACAAATTCCACATACAGAGTTACAATTTGTTGCTCTTAGATGTCAATTCTCACTCTCAATACAGGAAGCATTATAATTCCTGATCAATCTCATTCTCTCTCATCAGACTCACAACTCAACTCTTACAATGCATTACACATTACAAAATTTTCCTTCTAAGAGGATTCCTCAATCAATCTACATCACCAAAACCATACTTGGAAACATATCGATTTGGTTTCCATTCGTTACAACAGAAAAACCATCAATCAATAGTTACCATATCAGACTGTCACTGGGACAAACTCCAATCTCTCACCAATATGTTCGAGTCTCGCCAACATCCAATTTACTGCTTAAGAGGTTCACCATGTATTACCATATCGGTGAGACAACTAATTGACTCCCACCGATATGAGGATGTCATACCAATGTTCACATTACCGTTCAAACTCTTCATAATGCATCAGTCTATTGGTGAGACCAACTTTCACATCCTAGAAATGGAGTCACATCCTAATGATGAAGTTGGACTATCAGAGATTTCATGAACTTCACAACCCACGAATCATAGTTTTGAAGTTTCAATTCTCCATGACATCGTGATCGGTCTATCGTTCAGACTGCCCTTAGGGTTCCATTGATAGAGCCAAGTCACACCGATAGAACAAGCCACTAACACCACAAACTATTGGGTCATTGTAGGGATAGCCTTTGGAGTCCCACTAACTAGTAAATGTCTTGGTAATGAAGAACTATTTGAACACATGAAGACTCATCGAACCATCATTGGAATAGAGAACAAGGTCCCGCTAATGGAGCACAGTCTTGCTGATCAAAGGGAGAAATGTACACAATGCTACCAATAACTAGCCAGTAAGTTGAGACAAATTTCCAACATGCTCCCATTTGATGAAGACTTATTGGCTTCTCCAATCTCAATATTACTAAATTTCATAGGCTCCAAGGCCCATTGAACTGGAACACCACCTAAACTTGTCTGTGCTCATTGGTTTCATTAACGCATCTGCAATATTTTCTAGATCATCCACTTTTTCAAGACTAACCTTTCCATCCTCCACCATATCTCATACAAAATGATACTTCACATCAATATGTTTTGTCCTGGCATGGAAAGTTGGATTTTTTTCCAAACAAATAGCACTCTGACTGCCACAACAAATGCTAATTTTCCTTGCATTGAACCCAACATTAGAACACAAATTTCAAAGCCAAATGGCTTCTTTATAGGCATGTGTTGCTGCCATATATTTTTCTTTCGTAGTAGATAAAGTGACTACAACCTGTTGCTTTCTCATCCAACTAACTTCACCACCAAATAACATGAAGATGTATCCACTAGTCTCCTACTATCAATGTCCCCTACCTAATCAAAATCCATATAACCTCAAATGTTGATGGATCTTTGTGACTCAACCAAGTTTCCATGATAGCACAAAGTATACCGAGAGGTACCTTTTAAATATCTAAAGACTCTTTTCACAACATCCTAGTGTATTCTACCTAGATTTTTCATAAAACCACTAAGAACTCCCACTGCTTGGGCAATGGCTGGCCTTGTATAGACCATTGCATACATTAAACTGCCAACTACACTTGCATAAGGCACTCTAGTCATGTCCTCCATCTCAGTAGGAGATTTTGGAGAATCTTCAACAGATAGCTTTGTTCCCTGCAACATTAGAACAACTAGTTGCTTGCAATTAGTCATACCAAATCTCTCCAAGACAATATTAATATACTTACTCTGGCTGAGCCAAATATTTCTACTTCCTCTATCCATTTTTATTTCCATCCCTAGAATGTACCTTGCTGCACCTAGATCTTTCATTTAAAACTTTGCTGACAATTGAGATTTTAGATTAGAAATCATAGTCTTACTATTTCCTATGAACAACATGTCATCAACATATAGGGCAATAATAAAAACTTGATCATTTTCAGTTTGGAAGTACACACAATGATCATATTTCAATCTTACAAATCCCAATAACAACACAAACATGTCAAACTTCTAGTACCACATTCTAGGTGATTGTTTTAAACCATACAAAGATTTCTTTAACTTGAAAACATAATTTTCTTTTCCTTTTTCCACAAAGTGCTCAAGCTAGGACATATAAATTTCTTCTTCAAGATCTCCATGAAGAAATGTTGTCTTCACATCCATTTGTTCAATATCTAAGTCATATCTTGCTCCAAGTGACAAAAGAAATTTGATAGATGTCAGCTTAGATACAAGTGAAAATATTTCACCATAATCAATTCCCTCTACTTGGGAATAATATTTCATGACCAACCTAGCTTTATACTTCTCCACACTGCCATCCATACTAATTTTCTTCTTAAATACCCATTTACAACCAATAGGCTTTCTACCTTTAGGTAAGAGCACCAAATCCTAGGTTGCATTCTTTTTTAATGATGCCACTTCCTCATTCATGGCTTCCAACCAAGAATTTGAATTAGTCATTTCAATTTCCTCTTTCATAATCCTAGGCTCATCAGTGTGTGTAATCAAAGCATAAGAACAATTTACATCCAACATGGAAACACCATACCTTTCACGTGTAGACCTCCTCAAAGGCTGAGGCTGAGGTTGTGGTTCTTCTTCTTCGGAACTCTTAGAGATACTAGAACTCTCCTCAGTTTTAGGTACACTTCATAGTTCCTCTTTATCAAAAGTTTGAGGAATTTCAACTACTTTTTCTTTCTTTTCTTCTTTCATCTCTAATTGCAGATCCACTAAAGAATGTTTTAGCTCATGAAAGATTACACTTATGTTGTATACAACCTTTTCAGTCATAGGATTCCAAAGCTTGTATCCTTTCACACCAATGTCATAGCCAATGAAGATAAATTTTACAACTTTATTTTCCAATTTTGATCTTTTCTCATTCAACACATAAGCATATGCCTCACATCCAAAGACTCTTATATGTCTTAAAGAGGGCTTCTTACCAAACCAAGCTTCCATAGGAATTTTTTCAACAAGTGTTGAAGAGGGAGATTGATTTATTAAATTACATAATGTAGCCATAGCCTTAGCCCAAAACTTCTACTCTAGACCATCATTTCTCAACATACTTCTCACCCTTTCCATCAGTGTCATGTTTAACCTTTCAGCAACTCCATTTTTTTGTGGAGTGTAAGGTGTTGTTTTATGCCTTTTTATTCCATGGTCTTTGCAATACCTTTCGAAATCTACAGAACAAAACTCACTACCATTATCTGTCCTCAAGCATTTAATTTTTCTTCTAGTATGATTTTCAACCAAGTTTTTGAACTCTTTAAACTGACTGAACACTTTTGATTTACTTTTTTAAAAATACACAAATTCCCTTCTCGAATAATCATCAACAAAAGAAACATAATATTTTGATTTTGATAATGAAGAAATATTTATTGGACCAAAAAAATCAAAGTGAATATAATCCAGAACACTAGAAGATCTATGAGGACTAGAATAAAATGAAACACGATGTTGTTTTCCATATATGCAATGTTTGCAAAAATCGAACTCAAGGTTACAATCATCAAGCCCTTCAACTAGGTTTTTATTTTTCAAATATTTTAAGCCTTTCTCACCAATGTAGCCAAGCCTTTGATGCCAAAGCATGGTCTTTTCTACTGGGAGTTTCACTTACAAAGAGTTTGCACCTAGAGGAACTTTTTTCTCCTTCTCTACATGAGCAGCCTTTTCTAACTTTATAGAGACACTATTGCATTGAACAACATATGTGTCCAGCTTGTATAGAGTACCAATTCGAGCACCCCTTTCCAACACCATTGAGCCTCTATTCATCTTACAAACACCATTCAAGAATTAAACTTGCATGCCAACATCATTTAGCTTACTAATAGAAAGTAAATTTTGAGCCAAACCTGGTATGTGCATTATGCCATCAATTCCTTTGATTTTTCCATCAAGAAATTGAATTCTGACTCTTCCATGGCCAACAATTTCAAGAGATGAGTCACTTTCTAGATACACCTTTCCACCAACATACTTTTTGTACTTCATAAACCAATCTTTGTGAGATGTCATGTGAAAAGATGCACCTGAATCAATCAACCAAACATCATCTGATGTATGAGTCACCAAGGTTGCAATGAAGGAATCTACATCACTTTGAGAAGAATCATTATCCAAAGAACTATTTTTCTTCTTCTTCTTTTTCTCCTCTTTGCAATCCTTATGGATATGACCAGGCTTCCCACAATTCTAGGATTTCACCTTGAACTTCTTGTCAGGACACGGTGATCTCTCTTTAGACTTTGATTTATACTTCTTGTCTTTCTTCTTTCCTTTCTCCTTTGATCTACCTTGAACAACAAGGTCCTCATTTTCCATCTTAAAAGATTTCCTTCGCATCTCTTCTGACAATAATCAAGCAACCACATCTTCCATCTTGAAAGTGGTTGTCGTACTCCAAGTAGCCATCACTAAATGATCCCATGAGTTGGGAAAAGAACATAAATGAAGCATACAATGATCCTCATGATCTATCTTCACACCTACAAATGTTAACTGAGCAATGAGCATATTGAATGTATTCAAATGATCAGTCATAGATGCCCCTTCTTCCATTTTTAAAGAGTACATTTTCTTCCTCAAGAATAACTTATTCACCAAAGACTTTCCCTAATAAATGTCACCAAGTTTTGTCCACAAAGAAGATGCATACTTCTCTTCATGAATATTCAAAAGAACAAAGTCTACTAGATAGAGTCTTATCAACCCTTTGGATTTTCTATCTATGAGGTCCCAATCTTCTTACTTCATGCTTGAAGGTTTAGTTCTACACACAAAAATTCAAAGATCTCTATCTACCAATAGGTCTTCCATATTGAGTTTCCACAACTCAAAATTTTCACCTTTGAATTTCTCAATTTCTATCTTCCCTGATGTGTTTTCCATCTTAATCCGCAATCGAGATTACTAGATTCCTCTACAAGACTCCTACTTCAGAATTGGCACAAAAAACCCATCCAACCCACAAGGATAACAAAACTAGCCAGGCTTTAATACCACTTGTAAGGAAAGTAAAGGTGTGGAAACACTTCCCTAATGTTAATTCTAAGAAGAGAATGTAGACATATGGTTCAATTTCAAATTACAATTCATTAAAGATGCACATTAGCAGAAAAAATAGATCAGAACAAATTTAACAAAGCCATAGAATGAACACCAGATTTAATGTGGGAAAACATTTTTGGGAGAAAAACCCACCACACCAAGCAAAAACACTTTGTATTACAGTGAAAAAATTTCACATATAGAGTTATAGTTTGTTGCTCTCAGATGTCAATTCTCACTCTCAATACAGGTAGCATTAAAATTCCTGATCAATCTTGTTCTCTCTCATTAGACTCACAACTGAACTCTTACAATGTATTACACATTACAACATTTTCCTTATGAGAGGATTCCTCAATCAATCTGCATCACCAGACCCATACTCGAAAATGTACCAATTCAATTTCCATTCATTACAGTAGAAAAACTATCAATTAGCAATTACCTTATCAGGTTGTCACTGGGAAAAACTCCAATCTCTCACTGATATGTTCGAGTCCCGCTGACGTCCACTTTACTGCTCAAGAGGTTCACCATGTATCACCATATCGGCAAGAAAACTAATTGACTCCCACTAATATAAGGATGTCATACCGATGTTCACATTACCATTTAAACAGTTCACAATGAATCGGTCTATCGATGAGACCAACTTTCACCTCCTGGCAATGGAGTAACATCCTGGTGATGAAATCAGACTATCAGAGATATCACAAACTTCACAACCCAAAAATCATAGTTCTGAAGTATCAATTATCCATGACATCATGATCAGTCTATCATTCAGACTTCCCTTAGGGTTCTACCAAAAAATCCAAGTCACACTAATAGAACAAGCCACCAAGACCACGAACTATCGAATAATCATGGGGATAGCCTTTGGGGTCCCACCGACTAGGCAATGTCTCAGTGATGAAGAACTAAGTGAATACATGAAGAATCATTAGACCATCATTGGAACAGAGAACAAGGTCCCACCGATGGAGCATAGTGTAGACACCTAAAAATGGTCTGGAGAATCCAATTAATCGAATACGCCTTATTTGATTAATTAATCTTAAATTCCTCTACTTAGTAAATAAATAGAAATATTTATTTATATTAAGTTCATTTATCAATTCTCCTATTTTTCTCTCCTAATTAAATAAACAAAATTAAAAACTTTGTTTTATTTAATTATTATCAATTTTATCACATTATTTCTCTCTTAATTAAATAAACAAAATTAAAAACTTTGTTTTATTTAATTATTATTATTATTTCTTCTATCTTAAAATTGAATACACAATTTAAATAATTCGTGTTATTTAATTTCACATTTCCTCTTAATTAAATAAAGATTGTCAAAAATCTTTTATTTAATTATCACTCTCCTTTAATTTAATAAAACCAAACCTTATAGTTTGATTTATTAAATTATTTATTCCTCATTTTTGCTAAATTTAAATAAATTAAAATTATTTAAATTTATTGCATAAAGTTTGCACTATTCCCTCACCAATAAATATTTATTTCTCACCAATCAAATTAATGGCACTGCCATTCACGGGAAAGCTTCAGGGAAAATCTGCAGGAAGATCTCTCAACAACCTTCCACCCACCTTCCCTCTTATATTGCCTGGTGTTTTCATGGGGAGAAACCATTCCCCATGATCAGCTCCTTCTCATCCCAAGCCTTTAGATTCTCCAGAAGAAATCACAGCCCCTCATCCCGGTTTCCTGTACAATTGTGCTGCCGTGAAAGCTATAAATACAGCTCTTGGGCTGCAAGAAAAGGATCCCAACGAATGTAATCTTACTCTGCAGGTTTTCAAAGCTCTCAAGCATCCAATTCATCCAACAATCATCCAGCAACCATCCAGCATCCATCCAGCATCAGCATTTGCAGTCATGGCTGCCATTAGCATAGAGTTTGCATATTTAGATTAAAATAGAGTAGCATAATCTCATTTCTCATTCTCTAAGTGTCACTTAATAGTTTAATTAGCTTAAGAATCTGAGAGCTAAGTAAATTAGAGAAGTCTTTAGAGTTAGAGAGCAATAGGATAGCATTTTGAAGCTTTTTAGTTTAATTTAGTTTAAATTCATTGAGTTTTAGATACAATTATCTTATTTAGAAGCGTAGATGCATAGTTTAGCTTGTTTCCCCCATTCTACCGCTTACAAAATGGCACCCACCGTGGGGCAATACCCCGTATTTTGCTAATTTTTGAAAATCTTGTCGTACAGGAATCGGCGTAAAAGTTTTCGCGGGATCGAGAGTTTTTACAGCGCGCCAGGTTCTTGTTCCAGCGCGCCCGGTAACTGTTCCAGCGCGCCGGGTTTCTGTTCCAGCGCGCCCGGTCACTGTTCTAGCGCGCCTGGTTTCTGTTCCAGCACGCCACTTCTTTTCATTTAAAGTCATTTCTTTCATCTGGATCCGACGCGTCCACGGCCAGATTTCATTTATTTCTTTCTGTTTGGTTAAAATTTACCAATCCTAGGGTAGAAACAATAAAATTTACCAATCCTAGGATAGAAATGGATAAAATTTACCAATCATAGGATAGAAATGGATTAAAAATGTACCAATCCTAGGATAGAAACATCACACTTCTTTTGAGGTTTAAAAAATTGAACATCTTGCTTGTCATGGAGCAATATCTCCATTAGAAGTAAATCATTTGTCTTTTGGGTTTAAAAAGAACAACATTTTGCTGTGATTGGGTGACAGGTTTATGCTCTCCCCTTAACTGGGTGCATCAGAATACCAGACTCACCATTTACTTTATGCAATTTTATGCTTTTGTTAAAACATTTAGACAGGCCTGCCGTAGTGGGAAAAAGTACTCACCCTACGGGAACGACCTGAGTGGGGACAGCCAAAAGCTATGGTATTCCAACCCACTTTAAAATTTATGTGAATTTGGGGAAACCCTCTTTCAACGGAAGTGCGCAGGATAACCATCCCCAAAATCTTTGTTTTAAAGATTGGGAGGTCTCTCGAGGGAGTTTATCCATTTGCCGCTCCGAACGGAAACCCTATCTAAGAACTTAGAACTAGAAGCACGCTTGTCAGTTTCCGAACATTGTAATACTCGGCGGTGCAGGGGCGGGGAAGAATCTACCCTTAAGCACTCACCATATAATTGCCAAGGACTGTTTGCTCAGGGGATCTGGTATCCACTTCCGTCACTCTGAGTACGCACCTAGAAAAGACAAAAACACGGGCGCCCTCTAGGGGGTGACATGGCTATGTGAGTCGATGCAATTCCAAGCTGTGGGCCGTTCGAGTATATAACGATGACCTTTTGTCTCTAGGAGTGAGTCTGTTTGGATTGTCTTATCTTGTTATCAAACTAGTAAAAATCAAGAAGAATCATTGATTCTTGAGAACATACACTACTTGTTTAGATTCTAGGATTTTAAATACAACCACTATATTCTTGATTGCTGTGTTTTCTATCATTAAACTCAGATAAGATCATCGCAAAAATCCTAAAAAAAATCAAAACACTTGTGGATTTCTCATGATTCGAGATTGGATATCCACCAAGTTTGTCAAGAAATCTCTTGCCAAACGAATCCGAAAACCAAAGAGGACACTTGCCTACAAACAACTCCTAAGAAAACAAAGGTTTCTATATCAAAGCAGGAAAGTTCTACTCCAACATAGAACTTTTATTCATAGGTATCACAATTTCTCTAGAGTTTATACAGACGACTACGCCGTAGCTCCCTTAGACTCACAAGCATACTTTCAAAGAAGAGCTCTTAGGCAACATCACAATCATAGTCAGAGAATTCGTCCTGAATACATCCCACAACCGGCCATCCAATATGATACCAAACCAAGTGAGTTTCATAGAATAAGATAGTTTTATGTCTTAAACCCCTTCAGGTCATAGTTTTAGCGCGCCCGGTTTCTGTTTCAGCGCGCTTGGTATCTGTTTTAGCGCGCCCGGTTTCTGTTTCAGCGCGCTTGGTGTCTATTTTAGCCCTCTTGGTATCTGTTTTAGCGCTCCCGGAATCTGTTACAACACGCCAGGTTTCTGTCTCAGCGCTTTGCATCTCTGTTTTAGCGCGCCTAGATTCTGTTTTAGCGTGCCCGGTCTCTGTTTTAGCGCTCCTGGTCTCTGTTTTAGCGCGCCTGATTTCTGTTTCAGCGCGCCTAGTCTCTGTTTTAGCGTGCCTGGTATCTGTTTTAGCGCGCCATAAAACCTGAAAAACAGAGAGTTAATAGGGCATTTTGTCAGCTTGCCCATATCAAATACAAGGTTTCTATCAGTTCAAAACAATTTTTTTACAGTACAGAACACAATAGTCATACAAAAAGAAAAGCTTTACCCCTATACCTAGATCTTGCAGCATCTTGCATAGTGTCGTTATCACCAAAATCTGAGATTTTCTGTCAAAATTTCCCTATCAAGGATTCTATCATCCTTTCATCACGAAACTAGACAAAACAAAATCAGATTTTAAATCAACAAACTTGACACTTATCCAATCAAATCCAAGATCAAAGTCTAGGGTAAACCTTTTAACGTTTGTATGCCTATCTTCACACGAGCAGCATATCAAAAACAACAAGAACAAGAAAATGAAAAAATAGCAGCCATGACTGAAGAAAACCCTTGGGGACAATATAGCAACACTGATCCTCTTATTAACTCACATGAGAAGGAAATAACTGCAGAAGAAATCGAGAAAGTGCAACAAGACCCTCATTTCCATAAATTTATGGAAAAGATGCTAGAGCAAGACATGGAAAAGTATCTTCTCTTATTAGCTGACAAAGGTGCTAAGCTTCCTAAAGACTTTGATGTCAATCAAATCAAGGAAGCAACCACACCTAACTCAACTAATATAGAGAATCCAAATCAAATAGATGCTTTGACAAGACAAATCCAATAGTTACAATTACAATTCCAGAATATTCAACAAGGGCCAACAAAGAGGTATCTATTACAAGACATTTGCCCTTATCCATTTGACTCAAGCATCAACATGATACCATTTCCAAGGTATTGTGAGTACCCAACGTACAACAAATACAATGGGAGAACTGATCTGTTTGACCACGTACGAGAATTTCGAGCTATGAGCATAGAGTTCGCACACGAGGACTCTTACTTATTACGGTTATTCCCAAGAAGCCTAGGAAACACTTGCATGGAGTGGTTTTCTAAATTAGAACCTGGAATTCAATCCTTTGAAGAACTAATCAATAGGTTCATAACACACTTCTCATTCAACATCCAACATGGGGTAACCTTAAAAGAACTTTACAACACCAAACAAGCAAAGGGCGAAAAGTTTCTCTCTTTTCTCCAACGATGGAGAAGGCTATTTGCTAAATACCCTAGATCTATTCCTAAGGAGGAGAAGATAGAGATGTTCATTGATAACTTAGTAGATGACATGAACTACAGATTGGACTTACAATGTCCATCCACATTTGAACAAGTTATCGAAAAAGGGCCTAAAATCGAAGAGGCTCTAATCAAAAGAGGAACAATCAAACATTTCACTGAAGGTTCAAACAATAACCATTCCTCTAACAGCAACAACGAAAAGCCAAGATTTTGGCAAAAGAACAAGAATACTGATACCATGATCGATGCACATACATATAAACCAGTATTCACCTTGACACCAACTACTACAAACAAACAAAACAATGGTTTTAATATCAAACAAAGTAGTGATCAAGGAAATAATCAAAACAGTGGAGAAACGAAAACCCAATCATTCCAACGACCCTCCAATAAACAAAAATTCACGCCATTAGGACAATCGTTGGAATCAGTCCTCAAAGAACTTTTAAACGAAAAAATCATTCAAGTGCAAGAAGCTAGAAATTGGGACCCTCAAGTCAAACCATCATGGTGGAATGACTTACATTACTATCACTATCATCAAAATAAAGGTCACATGACTGAAAATTGTTGGCAATTAAAACATGTGGTACAAGACCTCATAGATCAAAAGAAAGTATTCGTAGAGGGCCCTCAAACAAACAAGGATCATACAACATTCAAAAATCCTCTACCCAATTATCAAAAGGGAGAATCTTCTTCCGCAAACACCAAAGGTAAGAACGTTGGTTATGTTTATGACGCAACAATCCTTTGTTTTTCTGCAGCCAAAGAGGATGAAGAGTTATGCAATCAAATCAACCAGAACAACGACATTACATCTACCAAATTGGTACAACATATGGACAAATCCGAAAACCAAATCAATGTAGTCACACTCAAAGGGAAACAAGAGTACCAACCGGTTAATGCCACAACAAGGGCACAATCCAAAGTTATATTGAAAGGAGCATCAATATCATCCCCATCAGTGGATCCCCCCTCCAATCAATATAACCTCATCGATCAATTGCAGAAAATACCAGCACAAATATCAATCTTGGAACTTTTGAAGATTTCCCCATCACACAAAGAGGTTCTTGAACAAGCTCTCGTATCAACTACAGTACCTAACAATCTGGATGTGTGTCAATTCCAAGCTATGGTGGGACATCTATCTGCACCTCATTTCCTTTCTTTTTTCGAACATGATGATGTATCACTCACCCATCCGCATAATTCCGCCCTTCACATTGAAGTCCTTATCCATAAACATCGTGTAAAACGTGTCCTGATAGATGGAGGGGCCGGTTTAAATATTTGTACCTTAAAGCTGATTCGTGCACTAGGATACTCAGATGAAGCCATTGATACCAGAAGAAAAATCACAATCAAAGCATATGATGAAGAAGAAAGGTCCTCTACAGGATTGATCATATTACCCATTCAAGTTGGGCCTATTGTCCAAAAAGTGGTTTTCCAAGTCTTAGATAGGGAACTGACATACAACATATTGTTGGGATGCCCTTGGATCCATGATATGCAAGCAGTACCGTCTACCTATCATCAATGCCTAAAATTTCCCGTCAATGGACAGGAGGTAACAATCACAGCAGACTACAATGACACCCAAGCTTGTCATACATTGAAGACATCTCAGGATACATTCATACCTAACAATAGAGAAGATGGCACATCAGATAGTGAGCAACAACAAAGCTTCATTTCAAAGTGGCTTCCAAAACAACAAAGATCACAAGAGATAAGGGTGGCACAATCTAACCCTTCAAATGTTGAAGAACAATTGGCTCCACTCTCACATCAATTCACCAAAGAAGTACAGATAAGTGACAAAGGAATAAGTGAATATGGTGTTGGACACTCATTCCATCTATCACAAATGTTACCCTCCTTACAAACACATGGACAGCCATCCACAAACACTCACACTTCACAACAATCTACAACAGCATTAGATGGCAGATTTGTAAAAGTTGGGAGCTTAGATGAAGAATCAGAAGATAAGGCCATACTAAATTGGCTTTATAAGGATGAGGAAGCCCCCGCTTCCACAAGTAACATCATAGAGACAACTCAATATGGGAAAGGAAAAACTATTCTTGAGAAGATGGGATATTCAGGACAGGGACCTCTTGGGTTAAGGAAACAAGGCATAACAGAACTAATCTAGCCTCTTACGCTCCAACATAAGGATAAAACTAGACTAGGATACACAGAAAAAGCAAGAGCAGAAATCACCAATAAAACTGTGGAGCGTATTCTTCAAATAAGAGATAATTCTGAAACAGATTCAAATGAGTATGAGTGGGACAACTTATCAGAAGTTTCCTATGAAGATATTCATATTGATATTATCAAAAAGTATACCCCCAATCACGAGGAGGGTCAAAGCTCAAGTTTTAATCCTATTGTCTTTGAAACGCAAAATTTTGATGACTCAAGTGAAGATGAACGGACATCGATTGAGATAAATGATGTGGAAGAAAATACCTTTGTAGGCCTCGACATAACCATAGACAACCTAGACGACATTTCCGTTCGAGCTTTCACAATCGCTAACCTCAACCCATCTAATGATTCATTGCCTTTACTACATCCCGAACTTATCGAATGGGAAGCCCAACATCCTATTAATCTCCCTATTTTTGACAATGATTCCTCCATTATTAACTACCTTTGCTGTGAGGAATCCGATGCTTGTTCTACCAATACTTCTTTTAATGATGCTTTTAGGCAGGAGGATGCCAAACCTTCCAGTTGCAAAAATATGAAAAAAAAAAAATGGATCTAATGGTGAAACCATTCTATGGCAGTATTTGATCCTAAAATAGTAAAAATAAAGAACGCATCCGATGGCGAAAACCTCAATGAGGCACCAAAGGATGGAAGGTTTGACATTCTCCCGCAACATTACCATGAAAGATCATCAGTGTTAATAGAACCCACACAGTCTATTAATATTGGCACAGCAGAAAAAGCAAGAATATTACACCTGGCCGCATCCATGACAGATACAGAAAAGCCATATTTTATCAAATTCTTTGAAGAACGATGCATCAATTTTGCTTGGTCATACTCTGACATGCCAGGCTTGGACACAGATCTCATTATGCATCACTTATCCTTACCAGCTGGCACTAAACCAGTAAAACAAAAGCTGAGAAAAATGCATCCACATGTTGCATTATTAGTGAAAAATGACTTGAAGAAATTACTAGATGCTGGATTCATCAGATCTATTGACTATGCGGAATGGATATCCAACATTGTGCCTGTTTCAAAGCCGGATAACACCATCAGAATATGTACTGATTTCCGGGATTTAAATAAAGCATGTCCAAAGGATGATTTTCCTTTGCCAAACATAGACATGATTGTAGATCTCACAGCCGGCCATAAAATGCTATCACTCATGGATGGATTTTCAGGATACAATCAAATCAAGATAGCTCCTGAAGACCAAGAAAAGACAGCCTTTACATGTCCATGGGGCACTTTTTGCTGGAACGTCATGCCTTTTGGGTTAAAGAATGCAGGAGCTACATACCAGCGGGCTATGACAACAATCTTCCACGACATGATGCATACCTTCATGGAGGACTATGTGGATGACATCTTAGCCAAATCTTACACTAGGGAAGGACATCTAGAGATATTGGCCAAAATATTTGACAGGTTGGAAAAATTCAAAGTCAGATTGAATCCAAAGAAATGTGCCTTTGGAGTAACATCAGCAAAGCTCCTAGGATACATAGTTTCTACAAAGGGAATTGAAGTAGATCCGTCAAAAGTTCAGGCCATTATGGAAATGTCACCTCCTAAGAATATCAGCACATTAAGATCTCTACAAGGCTGACTACAGTCCATCAGAAGATTCATCTCCCAACTAGCAGATCGGTGTCATCCGTTCAACCATCTCTTGCATAAAAATGTGCCTTTCAAATGGGATGAACAGTGTGAGAGTACCTTCAATCAAATCAAGCATTATCTGATGACGCCACCAATCTTGGTACCACCCAATGAAGACAAGCCATTATTGTTATATATTGCAACAACAGACATTTCTTTAGGAGCCTTGCTAGCACAAGAGGATAAAGAAGGAAAGGAACATGCTATATACTATATCAGCAGGACACTCAATGGACATGAAGTAAACTACACCTTCATTGAAAAATCATGCTTAGCAGTAGTATTTGCAACACAAAAATTGCGACACTATATGCTTACTCACACTATCAAGCTTGTTGCAAAAATTGATCCTCTCAAGTATTTACTGAGCAAAGCAGCTTTAACAGGAAGGTTGGAAAAGTGGGTCATGCTCCTCAGTGAGTTTGATATTCAGTATGTGGAAAGGCGAGCTATCAAAGGACAAGCCATCGCCGATCAATTAGCAGAAGCTCCATTATCTGACAGTCATCATATGACCATGGAATTTCCTAATGCAGATATCCTCAATGTCACAACACAACCATGGCAACTCTACTTCGATGGATCCTACACACAACATGGATCAGGAGCAGGAATTCTATTTGTCACACCTCTTGGGCACACAATCCCGCGATCATATAGGCTTACCTTCCGTTGCACTAACAACATGGCAGAATATGAAGCTTTGATCCTTGGAATTAAAGTGGCTATTGAATGGAAAATCACAGAACTACAGGTGTATGGAGACTCCCAGTTAATCATCTATCAAGTCAACAATGATTATCAAACTAAGGATGACACACTAATTTTGTACAAGAGGTTGGTGGATGACCTATGAAAGTACTTCATAGAAATCAAATTTGAGCAGATACCAAGATCAGAGAACAAAGCAGCAGATGCCATGGCCACAATAGCATCTCTTCTACAAATGCCTGAAACGCAAGATCATTATCGATTTATTGTAGAACAAGTATCAAACCCTGCATACACAAATCCCAAATCCCAAACCATAAGCCTTTTGGATAGTGCCCAATCCTCCATTTATGGAGAAATTTATACTTATCTGAAAGATAATATCTTACCACCAGATCTTTCTCGCAACCAAAATCGCAACTTCATACGCCAATCCGCCAAACATACCATTATTGCTGATACCCTTTACCGTCGAGGCCTAGATGGTACTCTTTTACGTTGTTTAGAACATGACGAATCCACTTCCGCTTTACATGAGGTTCATGAAGGAATTTGTGGTACACATTCAAGTGGATTATCTTTAGCCAAGAAACTCCTTCGTTTGGGGTACTACTGGCCACACATGGAGCAAGAGTCTTATCACTTTGTCAAAAGATGTTCAAAATGCCAGATCCATGGAAATCTTATACATGCACCAGCACAGGAGTTGCATCCATTTGCAACTACATGGACTTTCTGTCAGTGGGGATTAGACCTGGTAGGGAAAATTCACCCATCTTCATCTAATGGACACAAGTTCATTATCATAGCAACCGAATATTTTACAAAATGGGTGGAGGCAGTTCCTTTAACCACAATCACTGGAAAGCAAATATCATCTTTCATTCTTAATTATCTCATTTGTAGATATGGGATACCCCAGTCAATCATCACAGATAATGGTAGGCCTTTCAAAAACCAAGATGTCCAAGAGCTGTGTGAAAAGTTCCATATTCAACATCGCTTTTCAACCCCGTATTACCCTCAAGGTAATGGGCAGGCAGAAGCTTCAAACAAAACAATCCTAAAGATTCTCAAGAAGACTGTAAATGAAGTGGGACATGATTGGCACGTTCAGCTAAATCCTGCTCTTTGGGCTTACAGGACTAGTATCAGAACACCAACATGAGCTACACCATATGCTCTTGTCTATGGATCAGAAGCAATACTACCTATTGAGGTAGAAATTCCATCCCTTCGAGTCTCACTAAAGGGACTCATTTCAGATGAAGATTATAGGGTCTCTAGACTTCAGGAATTAGAGCTACTTGATGAACGTCGACAACAAGTTGTTAATCATTTGACAGCCTATCAACAAAGGATGTCTAGAAACTATAATCATAGGGTTAAACCTAGAGTCTTCCAGATTGGAGACTTGGTCCTACGGGAAAACCCTAGAAATCAAGCAGACAGAGAAAAGAAGGGAAAGTTTGAACCTAACTGGATAGGACCTTATGTAATCATATCAGTCTATGGATCAGGAGCATATCGACTGTCTACACCAGAGGGAGACATGTTGGAGGAGCCCATGAACAGCATTCATCTCCGGCGATTCTACACTTGAGGATATCTAGTGCACAATCAATAAAGTTGTCTCGATGAAAACCTGGCAAACAGGCGTCATGATGACAGAAAAAGAGAAATAAACAAAAAAAATAGAAAAATTTTGAAAAAAAAAAAAGAGGACACAATAAAAACAAGTGATGAAAACCTGGCAAATAGGCGTTACTTGTGATTTTCACCAAAACTCCTCTATCTATTGGGTACAGTGTTGTTACGATTGTTTCCTTTCATATCATTTCCATCTATCATTTGAGATTATCACTATCCAGATCATAGTAAGGATACCATGTTTTACCCTAGCTTCGGGGCAACATCCTAATGTTATCCGGTACAAGTAGACTTTCAGCTTGCATGGAAGGGCAGTTAAACATAACAACATCAAGTGGCACCCCATCAAAATTCAAAAACATCAGAAAATCCAAAATCCAAAAACATCAGAAAATTCAAAATCCAAAAACATCAGAAAATCCAAAATCCAAAAACATCAGAAAATTCAAAGTCCAAAAACATCAGAAAATCCAAAATCCAAAAACATCAAAAAATCAAAAACGCAAAAATAGAGTCTGCATAAGTCAAAAGTGGAGTCTGTGTCAGTCGAACTACGTGGTCTCTGCATGTATAACGTAGGCAAGACTAATCTTTGATCAGTCCCTGAGACCCCTAGGATAGGTAATTAGGTCGCATCACTTGGTCAAAACATTTGGGAAAATCATGCACACATCAGCACACACATCTCGACACTGATGATCTAATCTGAATAATGATTTGAAAATACATTAAGTAGGATTTGAATTGTTGTGCTTTTTATCATTTGATTATCATTTCTTTGGAGCAACTCAATGATGTATTGAACTAGAGATGTAAGGAAGAAGAATGATATCTTTTCTTTGTCTGTTGTTTGTGAATTAGTCATTATTGTTTTGTGAATTGTCGCGGGAAATGCTCTACCAAGTATCATGGATGACATTTAAATTCACTTAAGAAAATGATTAATTCTTGTTTGTTTACGCAAGAAATGCTCAGGTCATCATTGGTCTATCTTATACCATGATGCTTATGTTCGCTTGCAATATCAAAAATCATGAAAGAAATACTCAGGTCATCATTGGTCTATCTCATATCATTGATGCTTGTATTCGCTTTCAACATTTTAAAAATAAAGCTCAGTGATGATACAAAGCGGATTAAATAATTATTAAAGTGACACTTAGATTTGCATTGATAAAATAGGCATTTGCATGGTTAACATAGATGGCATTCATGATAATACATCTGCAGAGTACTGATGGCACAAGTTACAATGATTCAATCACAAATGATGTTATCTTTTCTTACTAAAGACTGAGTATACTTGACACATGCATATGGGATCATATCTTCATCTCATCATTCCACAATAAAGATCTCATTTCGTGACATCATATATACACGTTATGTTACACCATTTCATTTATCATTACATATTCATCATACATCATGGCATTCCATCTCATTACATATCATTTACATCTCACCTATCATACATCATTACATTTCATTAAATCCATACATCATTTACATTTACATCATCACATATTCATCATACATCATTCAAATCCATATACATTACATTTCATTTACATTTACTTTACATTTCATTTACAGTTACATCTCATCATTCATTAAACATCATCTACTCATCTATCATTACAATTAAATCACATTTCATCGTAAATCATTCTATTCACATCTCATTATTTATCATTTATCACATTTCATTTACATACATCATTACATTTTACATTTCATTTATTCATCATCCATTTATCACATGTCACATTTTACAATTCATTTCACATATTCACATATCACATCTTCATTTATTACATTTTCCATACATCGTCCATCACATTTTATCTATCATACATATCATAAGAAACGACATACATCGTCAATATCATTTCATCCATCACATCAATACATCATAAAATCCACACATCCATCACATCAATACATCATAAAATCCACACATCCATCACGTCAATACATCATAAAATCAATGCATCCATCACATAAATCATGTCAAAACATATCATGAATCAATCGAACCGCTGCACATATATATCTCATCAAGTGTCAAGTATACAATGAAGTCTGAAAATAATGAAAATAACATCATGTCAACAAATAGCTGTATCAATCTCTCAATGAGTACGCATATACATATCAGGTAGTACTCCCACCAGAAGGAGTAGGTCTCGCACCAGTATCTGTACCACCACCAGATGTCCCAGGATCTCTCGGATCTCTCGGAAGAGGCTGTGTCACACCTCTGCTCACTGTCCTAGACCGACTCCTCCCTAAGCGTGACTGTGCGTAGCTGACTCTCTGCTCTGTGGGGCATAGGTCATGGTAGCGGCTCCGGTAGAACTCAATCTCAGCACCGGCTCGCATGGCCTCTCGCATATAATCTGCTATAGAAGTCCCATCTGCCACTCTCTGTAACCTCTCTGCAGTCGCCTGTGCCGTCTCAGCTGTCCGTCTAATGGTATCCCGCTCTGACGTCAAGGCTGCAATCTGTGCCTGGGCTGTGGAAAATTGTGCTCATAATCCTGTCACCTGAGCCTGTGCGGTCGCTGCTACCTGTAAAGCCCCATCTCTCTCACTAATCAGAGATGTGATCTGGGTCTGAGCAGTAGCTAGCTGTACCTGCGTCTGAGCCTGGGTCTGAGCTAATAAACCCTGCACCTGTGCTAACTGTCCCTGCAATGTCTGCACCTGCACCTATAAACCCGCAATCTCTAAGGGATCTGCCGATGAGGATGTAACAACCTGCCTGTTACGAGGCGCACTGGAGGATGGCTCTGATAAACCTGCTACGTTCGGTCCCCTCCCATCTCCGCCATCATCGTCACTGCTATCCTCACTGCTATCAGAACTGTCATCACTGTCAGTCTCTGAGCTGCTCTCCACATCGACATCAACATCCTCCTCTCTCCCCCGTCGCTGACCGACCTGAATACCCCCTGCTGGTGCTGGTGCTGGTGCTGCTACTGGTGCTACTGCCGGTACGGCTGCCGGTACAGGTGCTGGCTCATCTAGAATGGTAATCCATGGAGACGGGTGCAGAGCCAGATACTCTCCGTACTCAGGTGTAATGGGTGCCTCAACAATGTCTCCTCGCACCTCCCATGCTGATGGCTGCAAGGCACGGTAACCCTCAACAAGTGCCCCGTAAGGCAAGCTAGGACCCTAATCAGGCACATCAATCCGTCGCCGTCCATAGTGGGCTACACCCTGTCGCATGCACTGCACAATACCGTACTGTCTGTACACCCGACGAAATAGGAAACGCTCCAAGACCCTGGGGCTCTTCCCGATCAAATACATGGAATCGGATAAGAACCCCAACTCAATATCATCGTCGTCCCAAGCATCACAGTCTAGGTACGGACGCCAGGTCACTGCCTCAATGTCATCAATGATCCGTCTCCAATACTCAAGCTTCCCCATCATATGCTGGGTAGGCCTGCCTCTGTATCGAAAAACATACGGCCTCGTCGCTGGTCTGGCCAACACGGGTACGGGACGTGTAACAGCAATGTGCTCCCAGGCCCATACCTGGAGAAGGGTAGCCCCTGCCGATAGACTGCTGCCGCCAAGATAAACAATCCAATGCAAATCATGGTACAACTGGGCAAGCATGCACATGCCCCAAGCATATCTAGTCCTATGAACGACTAGACCCTCTAACACTCGACCCCAACCAAGAGATAGACCCTTTGACCTCTTATCAGGACAAAGGAATCCACCAATGAAACCAGCCAAAACTGAAGGGAGTGGAGCATAAGCCTCATATATGTCAATCCACGGAATCCACTCCCCTGCAACATGAGGATCCTGAAAGACCCTTCGCATGGCCTCTACCCCACCAACCTCCTCTGAGTCGTGGACCACAATCTCTCCTACAAACGCTATGCGAAGAATACGCCATACATCCTCTGGCGTCACTGTCATCTCACCAGTAGGTAAATGAAATGTGTTGTGGTCACTATGCCACCTCTCCGCCAAAGCTGTCAATAGACCCCTATTGAGTCTAATATGGGGCATGTCCAACAATGTAGCCAAACCACAGGCAGCAATATGTTGTCTCTCATCAGGAGACAGTCGTGAAATCATATCAAATGGCCAGGGGAACTGCTCCCGCACCTGGATCACATCCAACTGCTCCTGTACTCATGCAAAACAAAACATTTTAATCAGAATATCAAAAGATCATCAACAAATCAAAACATTGTGCTTTTTCCTATCAATCTATCAGATTATCAAGAAACCCTCATCTATAAATTGGGTTCAATCATTCAGAATGCATAATTATTCCTCGCCTATCATGAGGGTAATTATTATCAATCAAATAGATCTCGCTCATCATGAGATCGTTTCCCATATATTTTAGTCAAGATCAACACTAAAATAGACGGAATCAAAAACAAATCGACAAAAATCAAAACACACAATGTTAAATCAATTTTTACCTAAAGCGCTACAAAATCAACCTAATGCGCTAAAAAGTCTGGCACGCTACAAAACTCCCCTTGCGCGCTACAGAACAAACCCAGCGCGCTAAAAATTCTATCGCGCTACAAAATTTTATGGAAGCTCTATCAAACTGACCCCACATGCTAAAACTTCTGGCGCGCTGCAAAACCTACACGACGCGCTACGCTATTGACCGGACGCGCTAAATCTACGACACGCTACAACAGAGCATGGACATGCTACAACGCGTTCCGTGCGCGCTAAAACTAAAAAACAAGTGCAAAATGCATCAAAATCAATGGCACAAATTACGAGAAAAGTTTGAGGTACATACCGGAGGACCATAATCGGCTGGACACTGGTAACGACGCACACGCTCGAGTCGGTATGGGACCGACATCCTAGCTCTGATTGCTCTGGAGGGTCTCTATCTCAAAATTTGTAAAAGTCAATGCACAAATGACTTTTGAAAATGACCTTCGGAGCATTTATAGGCTATTTTTTTGGGGGAATTTTATGGGATTTATTTATTTCTCATTCTGAGGAATTAATTCTTGTCAATCATTGGGGCATTTACAATCTTGTCGGGAGATAAATTGTTTCTTCATCAATTCATCATCAAACCATCATAAAAAATTCAAAGTTTCTGAAAATTCATAAAATATCCAAAATTCATCAATTTATCTCCCGAGGGGGCATATATCACTATCTTTTCGAAATTCATCATCTGGGACAAGTCTGGGGCATGCTTTAAAACCTTTGGTCAATACTGGCAGCCGAAGCAAAAACATTCTTTGAAACACTGTGTAAACACATCACTTCAAAGAGGGGCAAAATGTAGACACCTAAAAATGGTCTGGAGAATCCAATTAATCGAATACGCCTTATTTGATTAATTAATCTTAAATTCCTCTACTTAGTAAATAAATAGAGATATTTATTTATATTAAGTTCATTTATCAATTCTCCTATTTTTCTCTCCTAATTAAATAAACAAAATTAAAAACTTTGTTTTATTTAATTATTATCATTATTTCTTCTATCTTAAAATTGAATACACAATTTAAATAATTCATGTTATTTAATTTCACATTTCCTCTTAATTAAATAAAGATTGTCAAAAATCTTTTATTTAATTATCACTCTTCTTTAATTTAATAAAACCAAACCCTATAGTTTGATTTATTAAATTATTTATTCCTCATTTTGCTAAATTTAAATAAATTAAAATTATTTAAATTTATTGCATAAAGTTTGCACTATTCCCTCACCAATAAATATTTATTTCTTACCAATCAAATTAATGGCACTGCCATTCACGGGAAAGCTTCAGGGAAAATCTGCAGGAAGATCTCTCAACAACCTTCCACCCACCTTCCCTCTTATCTTGCCTGGTGTTTTCATGGGGAGAAACCATTCTCCATGATCAACTCCTTCTTCTCATCCCATGCCTTTTGATTCTCCAGAAGAAATCACAGCCCCTCATCCCGGTTTCCTGTACATTTGTGCTGCCGTGAAAGCTATAAATAAAGCTCTTGGGCTACACAAAAAGGATCCCAACTAATGTAATCTTACTCTGTAGGTTTCCAAAGCACTCAAGCATCCAATTCATCCAACAATCATCTAGCAATCATCCAGCATCCATCCAGCATCAGCATTTGCAGTCATGGCTGCCATTAGCATAGAGCTTGCATATTTAGATTAAAATAGAGTAGCATAATCTCATTTCTCATTCTCTAAGTGTCACTTAATAGTTTAATTAGCTTAAGAATCTGAGAGCTAAGTAAATTAGAGAAGTCTTTAGAGTTAGAGAGCAATAGGATAGCATTTTGAAGCTTTTTAGTTTAATTTAGTTTAAATTCATTGAGCTTTAGATACAATTATCTTATTTAGAAGCGTAGATGCATAGTTTAGCTTGTTTCCCCCATTCTATAGCTTACACATAGTCCTACCAATCAAAGGGATAAATGTACAAAATTCTACCAATAACTGATGCAATAGCATCCTTGGTTCTTGGCAATCTTGCATCAACCAAAAAAATATTTTCCTTTCAGTTTTTGTTCTTGTTTCATTCTTACTCAGTTCATGTTGGTGGATTCGTCATATTTTCTCACCAGACCTTTTGGATCTTGGATTACATCATCTACATGTGCATTTTCCTTGTTCCAAGATTTGAGCACGATTGGATCTTTTTCCAGCAAGTTATCGCTTCTGAATTTCTTGGTAGTTTCTTGAACTAGCCTTGGAATAGTTTCAAGCCTAATGGCTAATTTGATCGTTCATGGAACATCCCCTGTGACTTGTAGATCTTAATGTTGTGATTCTAAATTTTCCATGGAGTGTCCCCAACCTTTAGTATAGGTCCACACTTCAACTTACACACTTATTGAAGAGAAATTCAAATTTGAGGCTGACCTATTCATACACACGTTACATTTTCCTTCCTTGGTTAATGCAATGATCTTTGGCCGATACAGATGTTTCCAGAATCATGGATATAGTATAAATCTTGTACTCAATCATTAGAATAGGGGGGAGTTATTAGTTGATTAAGTGGACTAAGATTGATCTGAATTCAGCCTGCATATAGGAGCATATTGGAATGTTGTAATATTGAACATGTTATATCAGGCCTGTGAGCCAAATCTGTAAGCCTAGATGTTTCCGGTTGGATGTAACTGAGTTAATTTTTAATGCAAATATTTTCATCTAAATTTTCCTCCATATTCTATGTTGCTTTCATTGTGTTACTCTTGTTGCACGGTCTAAATTGTTCTCCTTTTTAATGCAAATATTTTCATCTAAATTTTCCTCCATATTCTATGTTGCTTTCATTGTGTTACTCTTGTTGCACGGTCTAAATTGTTCTCCTTGAGGACCCTCCTATCGTGGTTGCATCAGATTGGTATCAGAGCAAGATTCGTTCCTTGCGAGATCGTCAGAGTTTGCAAAGTCTTGTTGAAGATTTTTTGTGGGGTGGTGGATTGAGGATCCAACCTGCAGCTGCAAAGGACTTGTGTGAAGATGGCGGAAAGAAGAATTATTAGAGGAAATGGAGCGCGTGGAAATGTAGACCTTGCTTTAATGGAGATGTTGAGAGGAATTGCTACCATATTAGATGCAGTTGAAATGGCCTAGAGAAGAGGTTGACCAGTTGATGATGTGAGTGATGAAGAGGTAGAAGTATAGGAAGAAAGAGGAAGAGATGAGCAACCTGGCCTAGATTGGGGAGAAGAGAGGTTCATAAGAGTCCTAACTAAAGTGAATACAAGACCACATTTCAATCCACCAGATTATAATGGTAAGTTGGATTCAGATGTATTGTTAGATTGGATAACAGAGATGGAAAAATATTTTGAATTTGAAGGTACCTCTGAAGATAATAAGGTGAAGTTTTCTTGTACAAAGTTGAGAAGACATGCATCCATTTGGTGGGAACATTTGTAAATAGATAGGCATAGAAGAGGACAAGGAAAGATAAAGTCATGGGATCAAATGGTGAATAAGTTAAAGACAAAGTTTATGCCTATAGATTATCAGATTAGTTTTCTCAAGAAGTTATAAAATTTGAAGCAGAAAGAATCTAGTGTGACAGAGTATACTGAGGAATTCTATAAGTTGAATATTAGATCTACAAATTCAAAGGATGAGATTGAGCAAGTAGCCAGATATGTGAATGGTTTGAGGTCATCTATATAGGATGAGATCAATTTGATTAAGTTGAAGAGTGTGGAAGAGGCATATTAGTGTGCCCTAAAAGCATAAGAGAAGTTGAATAAAAGACATGAGTAGAGACAAAGAGGAAGAGGTGGAAGATTTTAGAGAGGAAGAACTTTTGTTGGAGGAGGAAGAGGATCTTTTGTAGATTAGAATAAGGATAAGGAGCTTGGTAAGAATGATAATTCATATCATAGTG